>CM034536.1:42964660-43046328 GCA_020002185.1 Paraescarpia echinospica | reverse complement strand
AGATCGCCTGGGATCAAATTTATTCTTGATCTATTAATGAAGCCATTTCGGTGTGAGGGGCGCGCAAGGGTTTGCCCGCGCCCTATATGCAGTGTATCGAATCCGGCGATGTTTCGTCTGCAAGTATGAAAAAAGTATTAAAGTAACGGTGCGTCTCTTTTTAGGTGGGGGGCCTGTAAAAAAGCATTAAGTCTGTAACGGGGCGTTTGTAAATAGTGGGGCGTACGGAAAAGCAGCTATAGGGTTTATGAAAAGTCCGTAATAGGCGTCTGCAAATAAAGGTAAATTTAAAAAAGCGGTCTGTAAAGGGGGAAGCGTTATTTAGTTAGTATCGTTAAACGTACCTTTCTCCGGGGCGTTGGGGTGGGGGTAGACGGATAGGTGGCGGAACAGCACTATTCCCGGCGGCTTGGGGAGGCGTATTCCCGGCGACTTGGGGAGTCGTCGGTGCAGCCCCAATCCCGGCGTTTTGGCGAGGCAGCTAGCTGTAAAAAATAGTTAGTTAGTTAGCTAGTGAACGTTATAAAAGAAAGCAGTAATGTGAGTGAGGAAAGCCAGTGTTAGTTGAGTTAGCAAAACGTACCTGTTTTGTGGTTGTTGGGAATTGGCCGCATAACTGTGAACTTGGTCGGTCGGCTCCATCGTGAGAAATGAATTGCGCAGTTGTTGCGCCGCTGTTTTGCGCGCGGTAACGTGTAGCGGCCTAGACACGTACGCCGTAGCCTTACATAAGGGGCTGACGTCACTGTTTATATAACGCGCTTATATAACTGTTTGTAATTGTTTAAAACGACCGTTAAAGGTGAAATGTGAGCAAACTAAGCGATCTATAATAGTCAGTGGGGGCTAGAGAATCTTATGGTAAGCTTATATTAGGAAATAAAAGAGGCGTTCTGTTAGTGCACTAGGCTGACCGAGAGATTTTGTCAGTTTTAGTAACCTTGTAAGAGTCGGCTGCTTTGTGGCGCGCGTGCGCTCGCTCACGGGGGCCGCGTGCGGGCCGCGTGCAAAGCGCTTATATAGGGGGCTGGGCGGAGAACGTCTATGTATCGTCGCTGTGGTGTTGTTACCGTTGCCGTAACTTTGTGTGTTGCAGAGAGTTGTTGATCATGTCACCGCCGACCGCTCACGGAGAGGCGCCACCAAAGAAGGGCAGCAAGCTGAGCGAGGGGCCAACGGTGGCGTCTGGTGGCAAAACGAAACCACCTTCGGAGGCCAGCGCGAAGGGGCTTCCGACTGCCGACGTGGCGCCTACTAAGACGGCACCTTCTTTTGAGGCCGTGGTGAGTGCGGACGCGCTGACGTCCGAGGTATCGTTGAAAGAGTTCGTGCTAGCCTGCGATGGCACGTATAAGATTGTTACGCCTGTAACAATCGTTGGCGTGGCTTGGAAAAGTAAATGCACGTACATCGGCTGTGGCGTTTGCAAGCGCAAAGTGCGAGGCCTTGAAAGCGGTGTTCGGGTGTGCACTGTACACGGTGTGCAGGCAAAGGCGAAGACGTATTTTTCGGTGCGCGTCTTGGTGGAAGACGAAAAGGACGCCGACAATGAGGCCAGCATTTGGATCACCCTGTTCGACGAAGCGATTTCGTCGATCGGCGATTACGATGCCGACCATGTGTCAGGCCTGTTGCCAGACCAGTTGCGCAGTAGCTTTGTGGCGAGCCTGGTTGCACAGTCTTGGAACTGACCGTGCACAAGGTCGTGTGGGATGGCATAATGGACACGTATACTGTCCGTGATGTGCGGGTCGTGTCGAAGAAGGCGAGCGAACCCGGCGTATACGCTTGAATGACTAACGTTTGACTAGTGTTCTGTAGGATGTTGTAATTGCTGCTTTGGTTATTGTTCTGTAGGACGCTGTAATTGCTGCTGCGTTGCGCGGAATTCTCGATGCTGCTGACGAGTGCGCACCCCCTGCCGAGAAGTGCGCTAACAAGGAAACGACGCCTCGGCCATGCTTCGCTGGCGACAACATTCCACCGCTGACGAGAGAAGAAGGGATGCCGTACTGGCCGTGCGCTCCTGAGGCGGAAGACACGCAGCCCATGCCACCGCACGGGCCGGTGAGCGACGCCGCGACGCCCACGTACGTTGCATTAACCCCGGTGGTGGTGGTGGCGACAGAAGAAGCAGAAGCCGTGCCATTAACCCCGGTGGTGGCGACAGCAGAAGCAGCAGCCGTGCCATCGTCGCCACTGCCTCTGGACGTGTTGTCGGTTTCGTCGGAGGACTTCATTCCGTGGGCCCGCAACAAACATCAACAACGCCCTGTGATCGTGGGCACGCTTCAGGCCGACTCGGAATGGAGCGTTCTGCACTCGTACGCCGGTCGGCAGCGCTGTATGATGGCCACGTTTGCCGAGCTAATCGGCGAACGAGTGATGGACACCGCGCGCCAAGAATGTGGTGAGTGCCCTCCCGAGGAGGGGTGCCCCTTCGTTCACATGTGCGGCTACAGGGGAAGTAAGCCGAGCCGACGGTACAACATTCTGTACGAAAACGTGGCGGCACTGAATGTGTGTTTTTTTTCAATATCACTCGACAGCTTTCTACAGCAGACGTTGTTGCTCCCCGCTATTCGTATATTCTCGGTACTGGAGGAGCGTTGCGTGCGCGGCGATCGCGCTTCGGAGGGCTCCCTCATGCGCCAGGTAGCCGACTGGCTCATGGGGACGGATTGGACGGCGCCGTTCGATCGTTCGCTGTTGGAGGTCGCCGTGCAGTATTACCTGTTGAAAAGGGCATGCCTCGACGTCTGATGGGGCGACGTTTTCTCCGCCGAACGCTTAATTTTTGCCTATGAACATTTAGTAATTGAACATTATATTTTGCATTTCGCTATGGCATAAAGCCTTATTATTATTAGTAGTAGGTACGCCGATGAACATTAGCAGGGCGAATTGAATAGGGCATCAAGCCGATGAACTTAATCGGGCGGTCTATAGTCCGCTGTTGTTGTCCTAAAGCATTATTATTTACTCCGCTGTGGCATAAGTCCAGCCGAACACTTAATATGTATTTTTTACCGATGAACATTATATTTTCATTTCGCTATGGCCTATAGGCCGTTGTTTGAGGCACAAAGCCTTATTATTTACTCTGCTTTGGCATAAAGCCTCTTTACTGTTTACCGTGGCATAAAGCCTTACTGTGGTGATGTAGTAGTACGAGACTGCTTAATAAAACGTATGAAAACAATTCAATGCCCGCCTCCTGTTGTTGCCATTCGACGCCATCCAAAAAACAAAACACGTTGCTGACATTCAATGCCGAACGCCTGTCCAACTATTGCACAAAAACACTCCGGGCGCAGCTGACAGCCGAAATTTCTACTACAAAACGTAAACAAAAACTTTGCCGCTGCCCGTATCCGGGCGCAGCTGAAAGGCGAAATTTCTACTGCAAAACGTAAAACAAAAAAACTGTGCCGCCTCTTCGATCCCTCGGCAGGCACAGCGATGCCACCTATCGGCCACCACAAAAACGTTGCTCCCCTATCGGCCACGAAAAAAAAAAAAACTTTGTCGCCACCTCGGCGGTCCACGGACGACGGGCCAGCAGTGCCGCCACCTGCCGGTCAGGGATGCGAGAAAACCGCTGCCGTTGAGAAAAAGTTCCCACTACGGTCTTTAGGCGCGACGGCGGCCTTATAAGTGGTGTCGGCGCGCTTCGTCGTAGTTAATAGCGTTCCGAGCGCGCACCTAGACCGACGATGCACGTGTGTCCGAAATGCGATCGATCGTTCGTCCGTCTTTTTCATTTGTCGAAGCATCTAAAAACATGCGGCAGCGATGAATACGTATGCCCGAAATGTGATCGATCTTTCGAGCAGCGCGGTAGTATGTTGCGGCATCTGCGAACTTGCGGCGTCGCCGATGAGGTGTGTCCAAAATGCAATCGATCGTTCGACGGGCACGCCGATAGGGTGCACCATTTATGTCGCGATGACGACGTCGTCGACGATGACCTACAGAGCGTCGTGCGCGACTACTGGGCGAGTACCCGTACATCTGTGGCGCGCGGATCCGTTTAATCTAGGTATAATTTCCATTTATCCGGTCACGGGGATACGGCCGCGCACGAAGCCCAACTACGACTGATGTTCGAGGCGCAGACTCGGTCCTTTAAAATAAACTTATCGTACGGGTTTATCCTGCGGCACAGGGAGACGGGGCGACTACGTTACTACCATTCTTCTTGTAACTGTTGCGGACGCTATCTCGAGTCGCCAGTCCTCGTTTCAGACGCCGAGTCGTTCGAACGCTCCCTCGCCGCCATCCGGCAGCCCGACGTTCTGCAGTACGTGATCGCGCAGCGACCCGACTCGGGGTGGATCGCCGAGTTGGTAACGAACATTATGTACTTCCTCAACGCCATCATCCACCATCCTATCGGGTGCGCACGTCAGCAGCGCCTCCCCTCCTATCTGCGCCGCAACGCGGGGCTCGTCAGACTAGTGAACGATCGCTACAGCTGTCCGTACGCCGACAAACTGTGCCTCTTCCGCTGTCTTGCGCTGCATCGGGGCGCCGACTTTCGCGCTGACGATTTGACGGTCGCCGCCTTAAGGCTCTACGCCGACTACGGCGGCCAACCCTACTACGCGTTCGCCGGCGTCCCGCTGAACGAATTCGGCCGGATGGAGGAGGTCTTCGAAACGAATGTGACTATCGGCTGTCGGCTGAGGACGCCACCGCCGAAGTGATCCGCCACTCCCTCCATCGCTACCCGACCACCATCAGCGTCAATCTGTTCGAGACGCACTATTCCTTGATAGCCGACGTGTCGCTGTTCTGTCGTTCGTATCGATGCGGCAAGTGCGGCGATTCGGTGTGGTGCACCGCCTATCTGCTGCGGCGTCACGAGGCGACGTGCGAAGGTGGCGAAGGTGGCGAAGGTGGCGTTCTTTCCCGGCGGCGTCTACCATCCGACGCCGTCCGTGTTTCAGCAGCTGGAGGACGAGGGCGTCTACGTGGACGAATGCCTGCACTATTATCCGTACAGGGCGACGTACGATTTTGAGTGCTACTTCGACGATCACGATCTGCCGGCGGACAGCGCCAAATGCCGGTGGATCGCGCGACACGAGCTACTCAGCGTGAGCGTCGCTTCGAACGTCCCCGGGCACGAGACGGCGCGCTGCTTCATTACGTCCGGCGATTCGGGCGAGCTCGCGAAGCGCCTGTTCGACACCGTGGAGGCCATCAGCGAGGCGGCGTGCGCGGCTCAGCGGCCGTCGTCCGACGCGACCTTCGAGGCGATCGACGCGCTCGACGCCGAATGGCGGGAGAACGCGAAGGTGGCGGAGGCGGCGCGCGATAAGAGCCCTTACACGGTGCTCGGCGACCGTCTGTGGCAGCACCTGCGCCGCCTCCCCGTCCTCGGCTTCAATTCGGGGAAGTACGACTTGAACGTCGTTAAGAAATATCTGACGCCTCTGTTCATGACCGACGAGGCGCAGAGCATCTCGTCGGCGTTCACGATCAAGCGTCAGAACAACTTCATGTGCCTGACGACGGCGACGCTCAAGTTCCTGGACATCACCAACTACCTGGCCCCCGGCGTCAGCTACGCCCGGTTTCTGAAGGCCTACGGCTGCGAGGCGACGAAGGGGCACTTCCCCTACGAGTACCTCGACGACCCGCGAAAACTGGACGAGACACGGCAGCCGCCGCGCGAGGCCTTCTACAGCCGCATGAAGCGCGAAGGCATCTCCGCCGCCGAATACGAGGGTTGCTCGCGGATATGGCGCGACGAGGGGATGACGACGCTGCGGGACTACCTCGTATGGTATAACAATAGGGACGTGGTGCCGTTCCTGGAGGCCGTCGACAAGCAGTTCGCCTTCTATCGTCAGCGCCGCATCGACATGTTCAAGGACGCCATCAGCGTGACGGGCCAGACGCTGCTGTACCTGTTCAACGATCTGCCGTCGTCGCTCCTCTTCACGCTCTTCAACGAATCGAACAAGGACCTGCACCGGCTCCTACATTCGCAGATCGTCGGCGGCCCCTCGATCATTTTCGCGCGCTATCACGAAATCGGCGTGACCGCCCTTCGGCGCGAGGAGTACGGTGAGTCGGCACGCCCCTGCCGTTCTATTGTCGGCTTCGACGCAAACGGCCTCTACCTATGGGCGATCACGCAGGAGATGCCGACGGGGTGGTACACGCGCCGGCGCGCGGACAACGCCTTTCGACCGGAGCGCGTACACCGCTACGGCCGCTTGGCCGTCGAGTGGCTGACGTGGGAGGCGGCGCGGACGGGGGCGCACATACGTCACCAGCTCAACGGGCGCGAGAAGCGCATCGGCAAGTACCGGGTCGACGGCTGGTGTGGCGCGACGCGGACGGCGTACCAGTTCCTAGGGTGCTTCTTCCACGGCTGTCCGTGCACGGGGAGGGAGACGAACGCGGTGAACGGTAAGCCGATGAGCCAACTGTACGCCGAGACGGCCGCCGTCACGGCCTACCTTCGCCGCTTCGTCGCCGTCGACGAGATGTGGGAGTGCCAGTGGCGCGCGACGAGACCGCCGCCGCCGCCGCCGCCGCCGCCGCCGCGGAGCTGGACCGGCGCCGGCGGCGCCGTGACGCGGCCGACGATACTGAAGGCCGTGCTCAACGGCACGCTGTTCGGCCTCGTCGAGTGCGACATCGCCGTTCCGGTGGCGCTGCGCGACGCCTTCGCCGAGATGCAGCCGATCTTGAAGAACGCCTACATCGCGCGCGACCATCTCAGCCCGTTCATGCGTCGCTACACCGAAACGCACGAGCTCCTCGTCCGGCCTCAGCGCACGCTCGTGGGGAGCTTCTTCGGCGTCAAGATTCTGCTCGCGACGCCGCTACTGCGGTGGTATCTGCGGCACGGCCTCGTCGTCGAGCGCGTCTACCAGATCGTCGAGGACGAGCCGGTCGCGTGCTTTCGCCGCTTCGGCGACACGGTCTCCGCCGCGAGACGCCCGGGCGACGACGACCCCGACAAGGCCATCATCGCCGACACGTTTAAACTGCTCGGCAACAGTTCCTACGGGAAAACGATCACGCGCGTCGACCTGCACCGCGACAACAAGTTCTACACGGCCGCCGGCGCCTCGACGCTGATCAATAATCGTCGCTTCCGTCAGCTCGACGTCGTCGTCCCCGACGGCCTCTACGAGGTGGCGCTGAACAAGCGAACCGTCCGGTACGCGCTGCCCGTCCAGATCGGCTACTTCGTCTATCAGTACGCCAAACTGCGCATGCTGGAATTTTATTAAGATTTCATCGCCGCCTACATTCCGCGCCCCCTGTTCCAGTACTGCGCGATGGACACGGACTCGGCGTATTTGAGCCTCGCGGGGCGCCGGCTCAACGAACTCGTGGCGACGGCCAAGCGCGAACACTACTTTCGACACCGCGGCGAGTGGTTTCCGTCGGAACACTGCGACGCGCACGCGGAGGCATACTTGCGTTGCCGGCTCGCCGGCCGAGCGTGGGACGCGCCCGACGAGTGTTGCGCGCGTCGGCGCCAGTACGACAAGCGAACGCCGGGCCTCTTCAAAGAGGAATGGTCCGGCCGCGGGATCGTCGCGCTCTGCAGCAAGACGTACTACTGTTTCGGCGGCGACGACGGCGACAAGTACAGTACGAAGGGGCTGAGCAAGCGTCAGAACGACGTCGACAAGGACGCCTTCCTCGACGTGCTGCGCAGCCAACGGAGCGCCGGCAGTCGGAACCGCCGCTTCCAAGTGAAGGAGTCGTTCGTGCTCACGTACATTCAGGAGCGCGCGGCGTTGAGCTACTTCTACGCCAAACGTCGCGTACTCGACGACGGCGTCACCGCGGCGCCGATACTCGTATAACGAGTGACCTCCCTCCCTCCCTACCCTTAGGGGTAGGGACCTACCTAGGGAACCCTAGGGGTAAGGACCTACCCCTAGGGACCTATGTGTGTATATATGTATGTGTGCGAATAAAAATGTGAACACTCGGTACAGTTTTCATCGTTGTTTTATTTAACTACTACTTCGGTAATACCAAGCGATAACGGGCACCGGAAGCCGCTTAGCGGTTTCGCAATAAGAGCAGATAGCGCTACAATACAACCTCACTACTTCGGTCTTGCCTGCCTAGCGCGGCGAGGAGCCCGCGACCGGCGGGTCCAACAAAGTCGGTTCGGATTCTCGGTCGTCTAATAATAATAATAATAACAAGCCATAATAGGCAGCGTTCAATGAGGCTTTAGCCAGTCGAATACGAGACAGTCGTTGTCCACCCTATCGGGGCCGAACAGGTACTGGAAGCTGCTTTGCGGTATTCCGCGGCATCGTAAGAGCAGGTAGGTGACGCAATATTATCCGCACCCGTTAGGTACGCCGCTCTGCAGACGCTTGTCGTTGTACGTCCACCAATCGCAGTTGCGGTTCAGGAAGTCGCGGAAGTCGGCGTGCAGCGGCGGACGGCCGTACGAATC
This sequence comes from Paraescarpia echinospica, assembly GCA_020002185.1. Classification (NCBI taxonomy): domain Eukaryota; kingdom Metazoa; phylum Annelida; class Polychaeta; order Sabellida; family Siboglinidae; genus Paraescarpia; species Paraescarpia echinospica. The sequence goes on along the minus strand of CM034536.1, from coordinate 43,037,873 downwards.
GAAGTACTCGCCTCGCCGGTCGGCGTCTACGTAGACGGCCACCCAGTGCTCTCCCGGTTCGTCGCCGTCGTCGGTGTTCCACACGAACGCCGTCGGGTAGGCGGTGAGCCGCCGCCCCGGCAGCTTGTCTTTGGGCACGACGCCTACGACGATGTTTTTAGTGTACGCGTCGATGGCCAGGCGATGTATCAGCGGAAACGTGTCCATCTCAGAAGTCGTACACGACGTTCCGGTTCTTGTCGACTTCGAGCACCGTCTCGAACTCCCCGACGACGTTCACCGTCCGGGCGAGCGCGAGCGCGAAGTGGATCTCGGCGCGGTTCCCCGTACGCACGACGTTGAAGTGTTCGCCGTCGCAGCATTCGGGCGACAGGTCGAAGCCGAATATGGTGTAGCCGCTGCCGAACTCGCCGCGCGTCACGTCGAACCCCTCGTCCTCGTACGCCTTCCCCGTCGCGGCGAACAGGTTCATATAGCTTCGGATGTAGCGCCGATGCGCGAAGTCCGGTTGCAGCGGCTTACTCGGCACCTGGCGTCCGTCGACGAAGAGGGCGAAGAAGTTTATGTCGTTGTGCTTCGCGTTGAACGGGTTTTTATCGTAGGCCCCGTTGCAGGCGTCGTTGTCGATCAGGCACATGAACACGCGTCTCGGGAGCGTGCCCAGATAGACGTTCTCGTGCGTGTGCGAAATCATACCCTGCGGTATCGAGAACACCTTGCAGTCGACGCGGCGCATCGGATACTTGGCCGTCCCGTGCGTCAGCCCTTGTTGTGGCCGAGCTGGACGGCCGGGTTCAACTTGACCTTGCGCGCCTGCAGGTAGGCCTCCAGCAGAACGATCTTGAACCCCGGATCGACGACGTCGCCCATGAGCGCGAAGGCGTCCTTGCTTCGCACCAGTCGCATCTTCAGGTCGACGCCGTTCAACAGGCACCGGTTTTGCATGAGCACGTCGATGTGCAGGCGTCCTATCATGTCGAACTCGCGGCTATCGTGTATGAAATCGCGCCGATGCGCGTACCAGCCGTTGTTGTTGTTGGTCGCCTCCATGCGCCCGGCGGTGTCCTTGCACCACAGGTCGGCCTCGAGCTGCGACTTTTTGGCGTCGGGCCCGTAACTGAGCAGGGTCTCGTTGTAGGCCCGAAACGGGTACGTATTCGACGACGGCGTCAGGAGCGTGCCGTTCAGCGTCACGTCGACCTGACTGAACATCGAATGCAGGAAATTGTTGACGGGCGCCACGACGCTGTCGTTCGCGAGAGCGGTACCGTCCCCCTTCACCACCTTGGCGCGCACGTACAATCTAAAGGACGACAGGTCCAAATAGTCGTCTCCGGAGCCCGGAATGAGAAACTCGATAGGTCCGCCAGCGTCGAGGGCCGTCAGTGGCTGGTGTTCGATCCATTGACCGCTCTCGATGCTCGTCTGCGTCGTCGGAACGCTGAACAGGTCCAGTTCGGACTTTACGCCCTCGCACGACTGCCGATGCACGAACGCCATCCTACGTCTGCTTCGATCGACGGCGCCTCCACTTACTGTCCGTCGCCGTCTTGCCGGTCGGCATTATGTATCGTCGCTTTTTTCGTAGGCGGCCGCGGGAGGGCATTCAGCGGACCCCGACGAGAAGGGCGCCGAGGTAAAGCTCTTTACGACTACCGATGCACGAACGCCATCCTACTACGCGGGAAATACGTCGTCGTTCGGCCTCTTTCGACGGCGCCTCTACTTGCTGGCCGTCGCCGGCTTGCCGGGCGGCTTTATGCGTCGTCGTCGCTTTTTCGGCGGCGGGGGCCTATTCATCAGCCCGTCGAGAAGGTCGGCGCCCGCCTCCTTCGCGCGCCTCTTTACCGCCTGTTTCAGGTTGCCGCCGGCGACGACGTCCTGCGCCACGCGCACGCCCGTCTTGAGCGCGCGCTTGCCCAGCGCCACGGCCCCTTTCTTGATAAGCGGCATGGCGCTTCGAAACAGGCTGCCGAAGAGATTACCCCGTCCGTGCCCCCGCTGCGATCGGGCGCCTACGAACACCGGCAGGCCACCACCGACCTGCCGCGTGTAGTAGTCCTCGTACACGTTTCGCGGCATCGTCAGAACAGTTTCGACTTGCGGCTTCTGACGTGAAGCGTCGTCACGACTTTTCCGTTCTCGAATGGTATCGACTGACCGAGGTCGTCTCCTATATCTATCTCGATCGATTCGAATTGGCGCCGCAGGAGCGGCGCGTATTGGACGCGGTCGAAGATGTTCGATACGATGCTGCCGTTCAAACCGTAGACGGGGACGGATCGGATGAGGGGGGCAAATACGTCGCCTACGATGCGCGACTCCACGATGTCCGTGTACACGAACAGGGTGTCGACGCCGCCGTTCAGGTCCACCGGGTGGCTCGCCTCGAACTCGAACAGGTACCCCGGGGGCAGGGAGCCGCCGTCCGCGGGCGACCCGTAACTCGCGACATAGTTCGACTCGAAGCCTAGTATCTGTTTCAGGCGCCCGTCCCGCGGCATGTTAATTTCGACGCCCGGCGATAGAAGCAACGTCATCCGATTAGTGATGGCGCTGTACACTATTCGCGCCTTGACCGTGTCGGTGCTCAGTTTCGTCAACGCCTCGTTGATTTTGCGCATCAGCTTTTTGGCGTTGTTGTAAAAGCCGTGCGGAATGTTGCCCTGCCGGGCAATTTTTCCCCCGGACTCGGTGGTGAAAACGCCCACCTCCCCCGTCTCGCACGCCACGAAGAATTAGGAGTCCGCCGGCCTCACATTGTACCAGCTATACGTGTACTGTAGCGACACCAGCCCGCATTCCCACTGCCCCGACAGGTCGACGCGCTGCGGCAGATTCGTCGTGTAGTGCGTCAACGTGTTTTCGAGGTGCGCCTTCATAGACGCGTTGCTCGGCAACGTCACGTAAAAGTCAGACGACGCCATCGCGTCTCATAGACGGACTCGGCAGTAGGTAGCCGAGGCAACTACTCAGCAGAACCGTCCACAGGTTGGAGTCGCCCGTGCCGCGGGTTAGATTGTATATACTGACGACGATCACCGTGTACAGGACGACGATCTGGCACAGGAAGACGATCTCGGCCTTAGGGCATTCGTTGCCGCACAGACGCCAAGGAACGCTCGTGACGGAGGAGGCATCGACGGCATCGGGCGCACCCACAGAGACGCATGAGTCGTCGGCGGGTGTACCTACAAATGCGCTTGAGTCGACGGCGGTGGCCGGATTCTGCATTGGCTGCTACTGCTGCTGCTGCTGTCGTCTCGTACGTACACATCGCGCTACTGCCGTCCGACGCTACGGCGTCGTTCCTTTATCGCGCGGGCTCACCATAGGGCGAGTTCGTCGACGGGCGTGGGGGCGACGGTGGTGGTGGCGCGGCCCTCTTCTCCTCTGCAGTCTACTAATACAGCACGGTCCCCTTATAAAAAACGAAAAGCCGTTGCACAGTCCCGCCTCGTGCAGTCGCCAGCACCCCGCGTGGCGCATCCATCGCGTCGTCATCCCTTATATGTCACGCAGATAAATCATAGAGCGAGTTCGCCGACGTTGCGGTCGACGTCGATAGCATCGGTCGCAGCGACAACGGTAGCGGCGCCGGATGTAGGAAGAAAGTCTCCAGCGCTCTGCGTATTCCGTCCAACAACGCGTCGCCATCAGCCCTTATAGTCCACGAGTTCCTTGGCGTTGATCCAGCTATTGAACGAGGCCGGATAGCCGAACCATTTGACGAGCACCTCTTCGCCCTTACCGCGTCGTCGACGACGTCTCTGTAGAACCGATATAGTTTGTCCTTCGCAACGATCACTTTTTGTAGCTCCAGCTAGTAGAAGGTGCCGTCCAGTATCGTGCCGGCGTCGTTCATCAGTCGGTAAACAGGAGGATCGGTCGGGTGCAAAACTACGACGGTGAAGAGCTCTTCGCTCCAGTTAGCCATGTACCCCTTCTTGAAGAGGCCCTTCGCCTTGCTGATGCGTACGCGATCCCCCGCTCGCAGTTTCGGTTTGCATTTGTTTTTTTGACACACTCCGCCGCCGTACAGATGCTGCCACACACTCTCCTGATTCGACGCGTCGACGCTCGCCGGCGTCCTACCGATGCTTCGATGGTAGGCGTTGTTGTACGACCGCACGAAGTCCTGCAACGGCTCCACGAACCTCAGCGTCTGATGCTTCGTGAAGTACCTCCACATGCGCGTCTTCAGCGCACGATTGAATCGCTCCACGACTCTCGCCTTCGTCTCCTCGTTGTGCGTCACGAAATGGTGGACGCCGCGCGCCTTCAAAAGCGTCTGAAGGGGCCTGTTGAGAAACTCCATCCCCTTGTCGGTCTGCAGGACGTGCGGCGACGACGACAGCAGCCCCTCGAAGGCCGCGACGAGCGCCGGACCGGATTTGCGCTTCAACGGAACGCACCACGCCCGCTTCGAGAAGACGTCGATGACCGTCAATTGGAACGCTATGCCGTCGTTGTGCTTTTTCAGTTTAGCCACGTCGACGAGATCGGCTTCCCACTGCTGGTTTCGACCGCCCACGATAACGCGACGTCGCTTAAATCGGCGCCTAACCGGCTTGTGAAGCGTATAGGCGTCCTGCTCCGCCAGCCACCGCCCGGCGATCGGCTTGGGCACCGCGGACGCCCGATACAACGCGTCGACGCCGCCATAACTACCTGCCCGTTTCGGGTCGAAGTAGGCGCGCTTCAGTCGGCCGTCGCGTTGTTGGCGCTTTCGTTGCGCACCACGAGTCCGCCGGGGCACCACCGCCATGGATCGTGCGGCGCCGACGACGACGACAATACGGCGAACAAGAGGGCGGCGACGATGACCGCCGCAATTACGACGGCTACGACGACGACGAGTATTGATCTTCGGGCGGGGGGCATCCTCTACAGGGGCGCTAAAAGCTGGACCACGGCATACGTTCGACGGACCGAGTGCGCCCCTTTCGCTTCTGCGCGCGCTGTATATACGCCCGACCCTGGGGGTTGCCGACGAACTCCATATGAACGTTCAGCCGCCTTATATGATCGCCGAACACTTCCCAGCCAACCGGCGCGGGGGACCTCTTCCTCGTTCACATAAGATCGTTCAAGAGATCTACCATATTGCTTCCGGCGATAGGCGTACCGTCGTACACGAGCTCCGCTCGATCGTTCCAGCGAATCAGCGGGTCGGCTTTCAGTCGCGTCAACAGGAGGTGGGCCTTTTCTTTCAGCACTTTCGGTACGCTCTTCACGACCTCGCTCTCCATCTCCCCCGGTAATTGATCGGACGTAGGCGGCGGCGGCTGATCGGACGACGACGACTCGTTCTTCACTACGGACACGCGCATCGGCTGCTGCGCGCGAGACGCCTCCATGGCGTTGTAACGACTCAGCAGTTGATTGTACGCCGCCAAGTTTTCGCCTTCGGATAAATCTGCACGCTCGAGAACGGCTTTCATATCGCTGTCCAGGCTACTCATCACACGCGACGTGGTCGTGGTCGGTTGCGATAGTAACGGAAGTAGACGCTCCACCAACCGGGGGTCTACCAGCGCCATCTTCTTCGCGTGCTGCATCAACCGAAAGCCTGCCTGAGGAGGGGCAGAAAGGTGCTCGCCAACGGCGCCAGCAGTGCCGTCAGAAACGCGCCCGAACCCGTCTGCAGGACGGCCCTCTTCCGTTTGATGGGTACTTTTTTCGACGCTAACTTGCGCAAATTGTTCCTGTACTTTATCAGCACTTTTCGGTTGTTAAGCGTCAATTTCACGTTCCCTCCCAGAATGTTATACGCGCAGTCGGCCAGACTGCAGATGATGTCGGCGTCCGCGTGGGCGATTACCGCCTTTCTCAGATTCGTATTCCCCTAGTAGCGACGCAACAGCTGCAGGGCAAGGATGTGCCTCTTCACGCGATCTGTCATCCTGTCGAATGACGGCGGCCGCGGCGCGCCCCGCTTTTTTTATAGTCTCGTCGGCACATAGACGTACTGAATGGGGTCGTCGGGAAAAATTTCCGTACGCAGGCGCATGGTTTCCGGCGTTTCCTGTTTCAGATCCACCAGGAGGTAACCGCAGGCGGCCGACTTGGCATCTTTGTACGCCTCCACCATGTAGTTGATACTACCCGGGTACATCTGCTTCGCCAGGTGACCTACTTGTCCAGCGTCCCGGGGACTCTTGAAGAGGACCATATACTGCGCGTTTAAGCTGATTGTGCGATTTTCTTTCCCTTTCGGAAAGAGATTCTGCAAAAGCTGTACGACCGACGCGTTGCAGTGGTGACTTTTTTAGTAAACAAAGTCGTGACGCTACTATTGGTCTCCGACATAATGTCTTCGAGCACTAGAAGCGTTCTCGATTTGGTGTCCAGAAGCGACGGATCCGGCAAACCGTCTACAAATTCTACGCCGGCCATAGGCGGCGGCGGCTGATCGGACATCACAGAATTTTCTACGGTGGCGGCGAAATCATACACGAAGCAAACTTTAACAGGCGTACAACGAAAGTAGTCTACCCGCACCCCGTAGGGCCGGACACTATACACGTAAAAGGGTGCTTCCACTTTCCGTCCATAGCGACAACAGGTGCGCCGACAACGTTACGATCGCCTATATGCACCACCTTCGACGTTTTTCAGTCACTAGGGGGACATGCTTTCTTTTTCAGTCACTAGATGTCAGCACACCATTATATAATTTGAAGCGCACGTGACTCCACACCACCGCATAACCATTACATAACCTTTTAGTTATTGCTAGTGCTACCCTCTAGTGAATGCACTACACATTTGTTACTAATTAGTACTTAATTAATTATTTACCCTATTTATTTACCTATTTAGTACCTTATTAGTCACTAGAGGGCGACAGCCTCTTTCTAAGAAAACCCATCAATCACATTTACGTTTACTAAAACATTACTGCTAAAAAACGTAAGAATTCTACTTATAAAAAACGCAAAAGCCTTTGATCTGGGGTCATGACCGGTGTTGTGGCCGACTTCATCACTACTAACGTCCTGCGAAAAAGGAAGGCGAGATCACCGGTGTGGTGGGTGCCGTTCGCGCGTCATCTGAGACGTCTCAACATGTCCATGGAGTTCGTCGGGAACTCGTATTGACGGGCGTCCATGTTGGCCCGGTCGATCGCCGACGCAGAAGACGCCGACGACACCCCTCGATGATCGCGAGAACGTACGAAGAAATCTGTCAGCGCTGACGCCACCACTACCACCGCCCCTCGTCGTCGAGCTCGTTCGCGAGTATAGAGACCTCGGTGGGAGGTCTATTAAGAAGACACGGAGCGAGGTCGAACCGTAGTCGTGACAAAACAGCAGCAGCAACATTAGCAGCAGCAGCAACTGTGACGGTATGTAACACGCGACCTACTAAACCACGTGTACTTCGGCCTGAAACGTGTCACACACAAAGCGGAGACCAAAGCGAGCATCGTGGAACATTTTAACAGCACGCATCTGGCGGTACTTCCCGAAACATCAGACGTTAGGATACCTCAAGGCATTGCCCGGGTTCTTGCAGTCGTACAAGAACACCTACCACCGAAGCATCGGAATGGCCCCGGCCAACGTTGACGCCAATGCAAGCTGAAACTGCGAGTGATACAGCGCATAGGCACCAGCAAGTCGAAGTGACAATTCAGGAAAGGGTACATGGCGAGCTGAAGCGAAGAAATGTTCACAGTGGGAGAGGCACAACTGTTTGATCCGCCCGTGTACCGGATAATCGACGACGCCGAAATGATGCTGAACGGAACGTTCTACGATCCGGAGCAGCAGAAAGTAACGAAGGACAAACTTTACTGCATAGAGGCGGTACTGCAGCATCGGAAGACGGGAAAGCGGGAGAAGATGCTAGTGAAATGGTGCGGTTATCCGACCTTCTTCAACAGCTGGATCGACGCCAAAGCGGTCATGGCGTAGAAAGGCTAGCGACGCAACCTCCGAGCCCCAGTCTGGGCATGAACGAAGCAGCCGTGAACGTGCCCCGTAACATCGGGACCTTGGACGAAGCGGACATCGTGTCGGCGACGTGATCATCGCGTCGTTGGCGTCTCTGCATTAACGGATGTCATAAGGCGGCAGTCGTCTTCTTGTGCCAGATCGTTGTCCTTTACACGGTCATAGTGGTCAGCATGTACAACCTGACGCAAGACCAAGGGGATTCGAACCTGTGGACGGCCCTGTTGAGTAGCTGTTTCGGTTTCCTACTACTGAACCCGTCTATGAAACGCGATGGAATCGTCTGACGTCTACCTGGCGCTGCCTAACAACACGTATATGAAAGCGCACCCCGACAACACGCCGTTACCGCAAAGCATAGACATGTTGTGTCGATACGAGTGTGGTCTGCCGTAGTTACAGTACCCGCACAGTTGGTAAAACGTAAGAGACGAGTATGCGTAGTATGGTATAGTGACAAGACGAGCAGAAAAAAGAGGAGTCACCACCGCGTCGGAAACGAAGAAGATCGTGTACCTGATCTAAGTCCCATCACGCACAATATTACGGCGCACGTGAACGCGAACGTCGTATTCCTCAGGGACACAAACGCCTCCATTCTAGGCATTTCTGGCGACGCAACGTGGAAGGTCCGAGATACTTCCTCGGGGACATGAACGCCTCCATTCTAGGCTTTTCCGGCGACGGCAACGTGGAAGGTCTGAGACTCTGTGACACTCATGGCGGCTGGTGCTGACTCCGGCTTCAAGATACTGCTGACAGTGACTTTCCTGCAGGTGCGATAGGCCAAACTTAACCCGGTCGTACAACTCGGACACATCAAGGCATTGATGAAGGGGACGGCCATGTACCCGCTACGCCGAGTCGACTGCAAGGTGTTCTCCATCCCTCGGGAGACCATGTCTCACATTCACAAAAACGTCTACCTCGGCATGCTGCTGAATCGGGTGGTCCTGTGTCTGATCGACAAAAACGCCAACAACGAGGCCTACAATAAAAACCCGTTCAACGCAAAGCACAACGACATAAACTTCCGTGCCCTCTACGTGGACGGTCAACAGGTACCGAGCAAGCCGCTGCAGCCCAATGTCGCAGTAGTCGCGTACGTCAGAAGCTACCAGTAGCTGTTCACATCGACCGGCAAGGCTTTCGAAAGCGAAGGTAATGAGGTGACACGCGCCGACTTCGGCTCCGGCTGCACCTTCTTCGAAGATCGATCTGTCACCCGACCTTTGCCACACCGAACATGTCAACGTCGTGTACAAGGGCAACCTGCGACTAGAGCTGCACTTCACCGAGGAGCGTCCGCAGACGGTGAACGTCGTCGTCTACGGCGAGTTCGAAACGGTGCTGGAAATTAACAGGAACAGGAACATCGTGTACGACTACAAACGGACACGCTAGAGATTGCGCGTCTACTGGTGGCCGATACGTACACTGAACGGATCGTCGCTGGCGTGTTGGTCAAGGATGAGCTACCGAAGACGATAGACGCCTACCCGGCGGCCTTCCGACAACGGAGGCGTGGCGGGAGAACACTGGGTCTGCGTGTATGTGGACACCGACCGGCACGGCGAATATTTCGATTCGTATGGTCTGCCGCCGCAACACGTCGCCTTCCGAACGTTCCTGCGCCCCAACTGCGGCGACGATTTCACGTACAACAACCGGATACTACAGAGCGGTCTGTCTGTGTGCGGAGAAAGAAGAACACGTCAGTGCATACAGTTGAGTCAGATACAAACAATTATGCAGACAGCAACATATTTGTATATACAGTGCATAACTCAAGAATTTGACGATGTCACGCTGATGTCGACATCATTGGTCGAGGTTTGAAAGTTTCGTCATTGTTCAAGGAAATGCGCCAACTATCTCGGGCTTACAGAGCAGTGTGGAACTGGGATTAATTTCCAGAATCGACGGAGTGACCAGCGCAGATAAACTGGTAGAAGATTACAGATGTATACTGTGGACCGGGCTGTCTGAAAGGGGAACACCACATCCAACTGAGAGGTGATGTTAAACCTGTTGTTCACTGAGCACGACGTGTTCCGTTTAGATTGGAAAGCCAGTTTAAAGCACAGCTGGAATAAACGGAAAAAATCAGTTGATAACCTAGGTTACTGAACCGACGGAATGGGACAATCCATTGGTAACAAAGATAAAGCCAGATCAGTCATTGGGGATATGTTTGGATCCAGGATCGGATCGCTCAATGCCGCTATAAACCAAGAACACTTTGCTATACCGGCGGCTGAGGAGATATTTGCAAAGCTGCACAGCTCAATGTATTTCAGTACGCTTGACGCAACATCAGGCTTCATGCAAATAGCATTGGACGAGGATAGCTCATATCTGACCATTCTCTATATCCTTCGGAAGGAATCGATACCGCAGACTTCCATACGGAATACGTTCAGCATCTGAAGTCTTCCACAAGAGAATCGCTGACATGGCTGACGATATAGAAGGGGTTGAGACCTTCGTCGATGACATATTGATTCATGCACCAAGAGAAGAGCAACATGATGATCGTATATGCAAGGTTCTAGACCGATGTCTAGAGGAATGCCTGAAGCTGAACAGAGCAAAATGGAAATTCGGCTGAAAGACTGAAACCTGACCCAACGAAAGTGGAAGCGATACAGAATATGCGAACACCAAAGTGAAAAGATGGCGTTAGATTTATCCTAGGCATGGTTACGTACTTGGTAAAGCTTTGCCAGAATTTGTCAAAAGAAACAGCTGTTCTTCGTGACCTGACACGCGAAGATGTTGACTGGTTTTTTTATTTCAGCAGCAATCTTGGGATTGTATGATCCGTCCAAGCCAGTGACTTTATCAGTTGCCCCGTCACAGATAGGCTTGGGAGCAGAGATGCTAGTAGTAATCATGTCCCTAAGGCCCCCGTGCAAAACGATTAATCACAAATATCAAAGGAACATCAAAGGGTTTTTGACCCCGACTCATTTTATCCTAAAACTCGACTCCTACTAATAAAAAATAACATCAAAGGCCTGATCTAAAGTTGACTCCTACTAATAAAAAGGCCTCTTATCTTAATTACCCCTAATTACCCCTTGATTGACAGGCCCACCCACCGCGCTGACGCACCCGCCAGTTGTTCTAAGTACACTGGAGCTGCCCTCTGGTGTGCTGTATGTGTGCTATGTGTGCTCTTCGCCCTCTAGTGGTATTGTTAGGACATAACCGTTAGAATGATGTTTCTGCCAGTGGTTTGCCGCCAGCTGTTCGAAGTACTTACGTGGATTGAAGGTATCAGTAAAACCACTACATAACCATAATAGCCGTATGCGCATAACTACTGTATCAACGTCCTACGCTTATAGCCCTTAAATAGCCATCATAACCACTGTATAAACATCCTACGTTATAACCGTTAAATAACCATATGTCTGACGTTGATGAAATATGATACTGGTGTCGCTAGCTCCTGAGCAAGCGTGGTTGACCCTGTGATCTTTTGTCCTAGTTAAGCTGCTGCTGTACTGCCTCTGGTAATGTTTACCGGCTATATAGTTGAGTGAATGTTGTTTTGTTTGTTTAAAAGGTCGTGACGTACCTGGTGAATTTTTGATGCGCTGCGCTGAAATTTCCCTGCGACGCCATATTCGTCTGTGAATGGAATGGTGTTTACGACGATCGGCTGATGGCGTTTCTACGAACTCGTGACGAACGTCACGTAGGCAGGGTTATGTAAGCCGTTACCGACCGTTTTGCGTAATGTTTTAAAATCGTTTAATGAAAATCTAAATGTGTGAAAGTAAGCGTTTTATAAGACCAGCCGGGATTCAGGAATCGTGTGGTGTTGTTGTATTAGAAAATGTTGCTCTAAAGAAGCGACTTACGGTGAATGTACTGACATGACCAATTGATTTTTTCTATTGTCAATAACCTTGGCAGACTCGACTGTTGTGTGGTGTACGTGGTCAGGCGCACGCGCGCACTTCACTAGATTTGTATAAATTGAAAGGTTGAAAATACTTCTGTATTCACTCGTTGTCGCTGTATTGTTTCGAGTTCTTTAGACTAACACGATGGCGGAAGAGGTCGCACCAAGGAAGAAAGCGAGGAAGCAGACGTTAACACCGAAGCCTGTACTCGTCGGGCGCTCCATTCCGGCTGCACAGGGAGCGGCACCATCAACCGGCACGGCGCCGCTACCGGCTGCGGGGCGCAGGCAGGGAGCGTTAGCAGCAGCAGAGGCGTCTACGGGGAGCACGCTGGTACCTTCCAACAGCACGCAGGTAGCGTCAGCAGCAGAGGCGGAGCCCCTACCAGGCACGTCTGCGAGGAGCGCGCCAGTACTGACCGCCCCGCCTGAAAGGGGCGCGGTGGTATTTGTGCCTTCATCGGTGAGAGTGAGGGAGTTGAGCGAAGCTGGAGACGGCCTCTATAAAATTGCAACGCCTGTTACAATTGAGGAAATTTCATGGCGCGATAAATGCGTGTACGAGGGGTGCGCACGATGCCGTCGAAAGGTATGCCCCTCCAGCGATGGCCCTATGACGTGTCTTTCGCACGGCGTCCAGTCCGCCACAAAATATTATTTTTCGATGCGCCTAATGATAAAGGATGGGCCTAAAGTTGAGGATGAAATGTGGCTAAGCTTATTCGACAATGCCATGTCGCAGCTCGTCGCGTATCAGGCCGACTACCTGGCCTCTTTAGATCAGGAGGAAATGCGTCACACTGTGCTGGAGCTCGTCGGCACGGTCATAGAGATCAATGTGCGTAAGGTATAGTGGGGGGGAATTCCGTCGTACACCGTGCGTGCTCTGAAGAAGAAGACGACCGATGAGTAATCGTATTTGACTAATGACGCCGTTTCTTTATGCTGTAGGAAGTGCATCGAATACTGGACGCTATAAAAGCGATTAGCGAAGTGCGGCGTGCCAAGCGCAACCTTGCCGGCGCCTTCATACAGGCCCTGCTGGAATCGGCGGACGAATGTCGTGCTTCGAAGCGCACCAAGAAGAACGATGAATAAATTGCGTAGAACATTGATAATAATTCGCTTTATTCGTGCGCTGTAGGACGATCCGGAGGCGCGAGATTGCGTACTCGACAGTGCATTAGAGGACGTTTTGGAGATGGAAGAAGAAGCTGCGAAGCGAGTCGACGCCACCCAAGACGAGGCACCACCGACGTACGCGAGCTTATATCCCGTAATGGATATATCGTCCCCCTCGACAGCGTTGGCGGAGATGCCGACGTTGCTCGTGAACACGCAACCGGCGGCCGACGTGCCGAGTGAGCTATAGATCCTCCAGCTGACTTCTCGACCCAGGAGAAGTTCCTGATGAGCACATTTGCGGAATTGATCGGAGGAGAGATACTGGTGCGCGCGCGCAAGAGCTGCAGTGAATGTGAGCCGAATGAAGGGTGCCCGTACGTTCACATGTACGGCTATCGTGCGGGGAGACCGAACCGATTCTATCCGCGCTTTTACGACGAAGTGGGTGATATAATCACGCGTTACTTTCAACCCGTCCTGGATTCGTATTTCGGTTGATCGTTACTACCGTGCTTGACGAGGTTCGTCATGCTCATGCACGCTCGACTGAAGATGACCGAGCCGGATCGAGCTGCTGAAATTGCAATCGTGCAGTTCGTTTCCGACTGGCTACTTGCCACTGATTGGCGAGACTGTATCAACAATGCCATGCTGGAGGCGGCTACTCATCATTACGTGCTGAAAAGGAGCGGCCTAGCTGATTTGTGAGCGATGAGACGAACATTAGACGCAATGAAAAGAGACGCTTATAATTGAACGTTGTAATGTAATCGGTTATACTAGCCTGGAACCGCTGAATATTAATTAGGGAGCGTGAGAAACGCCAGCTTAAACGAAAACTATGAACAATTGAAATATTGGTCGCTTAATAATAAAACAACGCTACGCTGCTATACTGTTTAAACTACTTCCGTCACCTCGGCGCCTGGTTGCCGGCCGAGTGCTGCGACGCGCACGCGGACGCGTACGTGCAATGCCGTCTCGCCGGGCGATCGTGGGACGCGCCCGCCGAATGTTGCGCACGACGTCGCAAGTACGGTAAGCGAACGCCGGGCCTCTTCAAAGAGGAATGGTTCGGCGACGGCATCATCGCGCTGTGCAACAAAACGCACTACTGTTTCGGCGGCACCGCCGGCGATAAGTACAGCACGAAGGGCCTGAGCAAGCAGCAGAACGATATCGACAAGGACGCCTTCCTAGCCGTGCTGCGCGACCAACGGAGCGGCGTCGGCTGGAACCGCGGCTTTTAAGTAAAAGAGTCGTCCGTGCTGACGTACATTCAAGAGCGCGCGGCGTTGTGCTACTTCTACGCTAAACGCCGCGTGCTCGACGACGGCGTCACCACGGCGCCCATACTCGTATAAGACGGCGGACCCTCCCTCCCCTCCCTAGGGGTAGGGACCCTATAAGGCGCCCCCTAAGGGTAGGTAGGGCGCCTATAAGGCGCCCCCTATGTAGGGATACTACAACTACTAATAAAACACAGTACGAAACAACATGTGCGTTTTCATCGTTTTTTATTTGCAGTAAGCGTATAGCAGTAAGCGATAATATATATATATAATATAGTTCAATGCGGTTTTAGCCAGTCGAATACGAGACAGTCGTTAGCCACCCTATCGGGGCCGAATAGGGACTGGAATCCCTTTAACGGCATACCGCGGCATCGCAAGAGCAGGTAGGCGACGCAATATTGTACGCATACGTTAGATACCACGCTCTGCAGTCTCTTGTCGTTGTACGCCCACGAGTTTCCGCAGTTACGGCGAAGGAAGGCGCGAAAGTCGTCGTGCAGGGGCGGCAGGCCGTACGAATCGAAGTAGTCGCCTCGTCAGTCGACGTCCACGTAGAGAGCTACCCAGTGCTCCCCGGTTCGCCGCCGTCGTCGGTGTTGCACACGAAGGCCGTCGAGAGCGCGGTGAGCCGTTTTTTCGGTAGCCCGTCTTTCGGCCTCACACCGACGACGATGTGTTTAGCGAACGGGTCGATCTGTAGACGCCATCAGTTGAAACGTCTCCATGCTGCTGCTACTGGTCGAGCACGACGTTCCAGTTCTTGTCGTTCTCCAGCACCGACTCAATCTCCCCGTGCACGACGACGTTCACCGTTTGGGGTAGGGCGACTGAGAAGTTTAGTTCGGCGCGCAGGTTTCCCCTATGCACGAGGTTGAAATGGTTACCGTCGCAACAGTGAGGCGTCAGGTCGAACCCGAAGATGGTGTAGCCGCTACCGAAGTCGACACGCGTCATGTCGTTTCCCTCGTCCTCGTACGCCTTTCCCTTTGACCCGAAGAAGTTCATGTAGCTTCGGATGTAACGTCTCTGCCCAAAGTTCGGCTGCAGTGGCTTGCTCGGTACCTGGCGTCCTTCGACGTAGAGCGCAATGGAGTTTACGTCGTTGTGCTTCGCGTTGAACGGGTTTTTAGTGTAGGTCCCGTTAAAGGCGTCGTTGTCGATCAGGGTCAAGAACACGCGTTTCGGGAGGATGCCCAGGTAGACGTTCTCGTGCGTGTGAGACTTCGTCCCCTGCGGTGTCGAGAACACCTTGCAGTCGACTCGACGTATCGGGTACTTGGCCGTCCCTCGCGCCAACGCATTAATGTGACCAAGCTGGACGGACGGGTTCACCTTAGCCTTTCGCACTTGCAGGTAGGTCTCCAGCAGCGAGATTTGCCACCCCGGATCGACTTGCGCGCCTATGATTGTTGACTGGGGCCATGTCTGCGTCTTGCGCTAGATCGGTACAGTCCCCTTGGAGCAGTTTGAAGCGGACATACAGTTTAATACTCGACAGGTCCGTACAGTCATCTCCCGAGCCCGGGATGAGGATCTCGATAGTCCCGCCGGTGTCGAGGGCAGTCAGAGGCTGGAGATCGATCCACTGACCATTCTCGATGCTCGTCTGCGTCGTCGGCAAAGCGAACAAGTTCAGTTCGCTCTTTGCGCCCTCGCACGACTGCCGATGCACGAAGGCCATTCTAGTCGGTGGTGAATATATCGCTCGATAACGTCCGTTCCTTGCGTTGCGCTTCTTCTTACTGGACGTCGCCGCCGTACCCGGTGGCTTTATACGTCGTCGTCGTTTTTCGTCGGCAGCGACGGCCTATTCAGCAGCCCGTTGAGAAGGTCGGCGCCTGCCTCTTTCGCGCGTCGTTTCACCGACTGTTTAAAATTTTTGCCGGCGACGACGTCCTGCGCCACGCGTGCGCCCATATTAAGCGCGCGCTTTCCCAACGCCACGGCGCCTCTCTTCATAAGCGGCATGGCGTTTCGAAACAGGCTCCCGAAGTGATTGCCCAGACTGTGACCCCACTGTCCTCGACCGCCGACGAAGACCGGTAGACCGCCGCCGACCTGTCGAATGTAGTAGTCTTCGTACGCGTTATGGCTCATCGTCAAAACAGTTTAGATTTGCAGCGTCTGATGTGAAGCGTCGACACGAGTTTTCCGCGCTCAAATGGTATCGGTTGACCGATGTCGTCCCTGATATCGATCTCGACCGAATCGAATTGTCGCCACAGGAGAGGTACGTATTAGACGCGGTCGAAGATCTCCGAAATATTGAGTCCGTTCGTCCCGAAGATGGGGATGGCTCGAAGGAGCGGGGCAAACACGTCACCGACGATGCGCGGTTCCACGAGGTCAGTGTACACGTACAGGGTGTCGACTCCCGCATTCATGTCCACCTTATACCGACCCTCGTATTCGTAGGTAAACGCGACGGGGTCGGTGCTGATGATGGCATTGTCGGTCGTGTCCTTGAAGAACGGGCTCGCGATGACGTCCGATTCGAAACCTAGTACGGATTTCAGACGGCTCCCAGGGGAGGCTAAATTGGACACCCGGTGATAGATATAGCTTTATCCGATTGGTGATGGGGCTGTACTCCAGGCGGGCCTTGACTTTATCGGTGCTCAGTTTCATCAGTGCCTCGTTGATTTTATGCATCAACTCGTAAGAGCTGTTGTAAAAGCCGTGAGGAATGTTGCCCTTTCGGAAAATCGCACTACCGTCGAAGTTAAACGGTCCACTTTCCTCCGTCTTGCAAGTCAGGTAGAAGTACGCGTCCGCGGGTCTCACGTTGTACCACGAATGCGGGTACTATAGCGTTACTAGTCCTCATTCCCATCGACCAGACAGGTCGACGCGTTGCGGCAGATTCGTGGTGTAGTGAGTCAACGTGTTTTCGGGGTGCGCCTTAAGAGACGCGTTGCTCGGCATTGCGACGACTCATAGACGGACTCGGGAGTAGATAACCGAGACAGCTACTCAACAGCGCCGTCCACAGGTTGGAGTCGCCCTGACCTCTCGTCAGATTGTATATACTCACGACGATAACCGTGTACAGGACGACGATCTGACACAGGAAGATGATATCGGCTTTAGGGCAGTCGTTCCCGCAGAAACGCCATGGAACGTGTTCGCGGACGGAGGTGGTGGTAGACTCGGTAGCGTCGACGAAGTCTGCGGTTGTGACTACGTCGACATTGAAGGAGTCTGCGGCGTCGGCTGTCTCCTCGTCGTTCATCGTAGCGCCACTGCGGTCTCTAAATGCAGCACCCTCCTTTATAGTCGACTTTGCACGCTTCGTGTAGTCGAGAGCACCCCCGTGTCGCGTCCACAACATGACTACCGTCCGACGTCATCCCTACCCTTTATAGTCTACGAGCGCCTTGTCGTCGATCCAGCTGTTGAATGAAGGTGGATAACCGCTCCATTTTACGAGCACCTCCGCCGCACCCCCCTTACGACGACGACGCTGTAGAACGGCCTCCACGCGATACAGTTTGTCCTTCGGGACGACTACGCGTTGCAGTTCCGATTCGTAGAAGGTGCCGTCTAGCGGCGTCCCGGCGTCGTCCTCCAGTCGATATACGGGCGGATCGGACGGGTGCGCTTCTACGACGGTGAAGAGCTCTTCGCTCCAGTTAGCCATGTACCCTTTTTGAACCGACCCTTCGCCTTGCTGATGTGTACGCGATCTCCCTCTCGCAGTTTCGGTTTGCTGCCACCACCACCACCGCCGCCGTACAACCGTTGCCATACGCTCTCCTGATTCGCGGCGATAACGCTCGCCGGTGTCATACCGATGCTTCGATGGTAGGCGTTGTTGTACTACCGTACGAGATGCGGCAACGGCTCTACGTATCGCAGCGTCTGATGTTTCGTAAAATACCGCCACATGCGCGTCTTCAACGTCCGATTGAACAGTTCCACGACACTCGCTTTAGTCTCCTCGTTATGCGTCACAAAATGGTGGACGCCGTAGTCCTTCAAGAGTTTCTGTAGGGGTCTGTTGAGAAACTCCGTCCCCTTATAGGTCTGCAGCGCGTTCGGCGGTTGTTCCTCCTGCAGCAGGGTCTCGAAGGCCGCGACGAGCGCCGGGCTTGATTTACTCTTCAACGGGACGCACCACGCCCGCTTCGAGAAGACGTCGATAACCGTCAATAGGAACGTTATACCGTCATTGTGTTTTTTCAGTGTAGCTATGTCGACCAAATCTGCTTGCCACTGCTGGTTTCGACCGCCTACAATAACGCAACGTCGTTTAAAATGTCGTTTAACGGGTTTGTGCATGGTGTACGTATCCTGCGCCGCTAGCCACCGCTTGACGATCGGTTTGCGTACTACGGCCCCCCTGTGCAACGCGTCGACGCCGCCGTAACTGCCCGCCTGTTTCGGATCGTAATAGACGCGCTTCAGGCGGTCGTCGTCTTCGTCTCGTTGAGTTCGACGCTTTCGTTTCGCAAGACGACGAGGCCGCCCGGACACCATGATGACGACGACAAACGATCGCCGACGAAGACTAATATACACATATAGAGAGCGATAGCCGCTACGGCGATGACGAGGATGACGGTTACCGACCTTCTTCTTTGAGGAGTCATTGCGGTAAGTGACTCGGACGGTGATGTTTCATCCACTTTAATACGTCTCCCACGCCACCCAGAGACTGCTACGACGACGGCGGCGACTACGTTTTCCACCCGGCGTCGTCGCCTCCTCCTCTTCTTTTTCAGCTAGCCGCTGCTGCTGCACCCACGCCGCCCCGAGACGACTGCGTTTACCTGTCGCCTCCTCTTCTTTCTCAGCTAGCTGCTTCGGCCGCCGCTGCTGCTGCATGTACAACGCTCGATACCGCGGGTTACCGACGAATTCCATAGGAATGTTCAGACCCCTCATACGCTCCCCGAACGCTTTCCAACCTACAGGTTGCTAAATCTTCTTTCTCGTTCGCATGAAATCGTTCACGAGATCGACCACGTTACTCCCCACGAAAGTTTGACCGTCGTACACGAACTCGCCGCGGTCGTTCCATCGACACAACGGATCGGTTTTCATTTTCGCGATAAGGAGGCTGGCTTTCTCTTTCAGAGTTTTCGGCACGCTGTCCACGATCTCGCGTTCTATAGCGTTCAAGGGTACCGCCTCCTCAAACGGTGTCGTCGTCGCCGCCGCCGTCTCGTTGTTCACCTCCGACACGCGTACTGGCTGCGCCGCTCGAGCCACCTCTTTCGCGTTGTAACGACTCAGCAGTTGATTGTACGACGTCACCTTATCGCGTTCGGATCAATCGGACCGATGTAGAACATCCTTCATGTTGCTGTCCAGGCTACTCATTGCGCGTGATTGGGTCGTGCTCGGCGGCTGGTCGATGAACGGCAGGAGGCTCTCCACCAACCGCGGGTCGACCAACGCCATCTTCTTTGCGTGCCGCATTTTCACCCGATAACCTGTCTGAGCTGGGGGAGAAGGACGGTGCTCGCTAACGGTGCTAGCAACGCCGTCAGAAGACCTCCCGCTCCCGTTTGTAGGATGGCCCGCTTCTGTTTGACGGACACTTTTTGTGCCGCTAGCTTATGCAAGTGGTTCCTGTATTTAACAGTAATCTTTTCTGCTTCTTCGACAGTTTCACTTTCCCTTTCAGAATGTTGTACGCGCAATCGCACAGACTACAGATGAAGTCGGAGTCCGCGTGGGCGAGTGCGGCTTTTCGCAGCTGGACGTTCCTCTTATATCTATTCAGCATCTGCAGGGCCAGAATGTGTCTCTTCACGCGGTCCGTCATCCTTAAAACGAATGATACTCGTTGTGACGCCTCCCTCTTTTTATACTCCCTTCCTTACGTAGACGTACTGAAGGCGATCGTCGGGAAAAATACACGTGTGCAGGCGCATGTCTTCCTCCGTTTCCTGTTTCAGGTCTACGAGGAGATAACCGTACACTGCTGACGTGGCGTCTTTGAAGGCCTCTATCATGTAGTTGACCTTGCCCGGATACATCTGTTTTGCTAGGTGACCTACTTGTCCGGCGTCCCGGGGGCTCTTGAATAGCACCATGTATTTGGCGTTCAGACTAATTGTGCGGTTTTCTTTCCCTTTTGGAAAAATATTCTGCAGCAGTTGTACGACGGACGTATTACAGTGATGGTTTTTTTTTGTAAACAAGGTCGTGTCCCTGCTATCGGTTTCCTCCATGAGATCATCGAGTACTAGAAGCGTCCTCGTTTCGGCGTCTAAACGCTTCGGACCCGGTAGGCCGTCTACGAATTCTATTTTGGATGACATAGAGGCGTAGGCGGATTGCCACTGGCCGTAGCACCACAGGAATTTCTCCGGTGGCGGATCAATCATAGTGGTAGCGTGCTGTATTAGGCGTGCGACGAAAGTAGTCTTACCGCAACCCGTAGGGCCGGCCACTATACACGTAAAGGGATGCTTCAACGGCGCGCACATATTCACGACTGGCGCATGCGGAAACGAGCGATGACTTTTTATTAGTTTCTTCTATACTCTTCGCGCACCTCCATCAATAATTTACCGAGCATATTTCGTCCCTCTCTGCCTCCGAGGCCTATACCCCAGAAGCCCTCGTACGACGGCACCCACTCCACTAATTCGGCTTTTCCTGTAGCCAATAGGGCGTCTTTCAACTTCTTTGACCCTCCGAACTTTCTCATCAGCAGGTTCTTCATGCACTCGACCCTAACGGCGTTCCATTCGTCTCCCGATCTCTTTTTCTCGATTCTGTGACTTCGTCGTTTTGCAATATAGCCCGACCACGACTCTTTGATGTACTCGGCGCATTTGACGTCTTCATTAAACATTGCTTTTCTAAACTGATAAGCGTGCTCTACGGACCTGAAACCCCGACCACACGCCGCGACTCGACACGGATACATGTTCGACAGGAACGACGCCGACCCACCAAAATGTATAGGAGACTCCATACCGCTACCACTCCGCTACTGTCTACACTGCCTCTCGTACGCACAATATGTATATATATATATATACACACACACTAACAATGCCACTAGAGGGCGAACAGCACACATACAGCACACATAACCGCTAGAGGGCAGCTCCAATGTACTTAGAACAACTGACGGTGGGTGGTCCTGTCAATCAAGGGGTAATTAGGGATAATTAAGATAAGAGGCCTGCATACATATAGTACACATAGCACACATACAGCACACCAGAGGGCAGCTCCAATGTACTTAGAACAACTGGCGGGTGCGTTAGCGCGGTGGGTGGGCCTGTCAATCAAGGGGTAATTAGGGGTAATTAAGATAAGAGGCCTTTTTATTAGTAGGAGTCAACTTTAGATAAGGCCTTTGATGTTCTTTTTTATTAGTAGGAGTCGAGTTTTAGGAAAAAATGAGTCGGGGTCAAAAACCCTTTGATGTTCCTTTGATGTTTGTGATTAATCGTTTTGCACGGGGTCCTTAGGGACATGATTACTACTGATGCTGCACAATGAACGACCAGTTGAGTTCGCATCGTGTGCACTCACAGAGACACAACAACGCTATACGCACAAACTGGAAAGGAAATGTTAGCAGTGCAGTACTGTGTCGTGCTTACATTTATCCGGGCGTTATGTATGTTTATATATATATATATATATATATATACATGCCTGTACATAAATAATAAAATGTTTCCTTTTCACAGACAAAAACAATTTCTGTCGTAAGACAGTTTCCTCTACAGGCACACGTCACGTGACTTACTCTTACACTTGGTAACAAATCTGAAACAACAAATTATGATTATGTACTCTAACTGTAACGCCCGTGTTTCGACAACAAACGAAACACATTTAACCACTGGATATTATTTATCACCACCTGATCTACTGGTGCCAAATATTACGCCTTACATATGCACATAAACATCACCTGGATAAATTTAACGCCCGGATAAATGTAAGCGCGACAACGGTCTTACACGTTTTCATCAGTACGTGTACGGACAGGTGATCACTGTTGAAACAGATCAAAAGCCGTTGTTGGGAATCAAACAGAAGCCAATTGCAGACTTATCGCTGAGATTGCAAAGGATGCGACTGCGCTGTACGAATACCACTTGACGTACAAGGCAGGTATAGACGTGGGGCGGCATAGTTTAAAATACCATAATGATTGTGCAATATGTGATAAAAGCATGAAACTTGGTGAATATGTAGACGAATATGTGTAGAACATTTTCAGATATTGGGTCATCTGAAATTATACTCGTGTAGGCCGCCATTTTGAAATTCAAAAAGGCTGACATATAATGCCGTTTAAATACCATAACGATTGTGTAATAGGTGATAACAACATGAAACATGGTGAATATGTAGTCTAATATGCATGGATTATTTTCAGATATTGGGCCATCTGAAATTATACACGTATAGACCGCCACTTTTAAATTCAAAATGGCTGATATATAATGCAGTTTAAATACCATAACGATTGTGTAATAGGTGATAACGACATGAAACGTGTTGAATATGTAGACTAATATGCATGGATAATTTTCAGATATTGGGCCATCTGAAATTATCTCCATGTATCTAAATGTTCTGACAAAACTTGTCCCATGGTTCGACGCTTTAGACAGGACCAACTATGCTCGCTGGATCGATTCCATCTGAGAGATATGGCCGAGCTGCCGACAAAGCACCCACAAATTTCCGCAGAATTCAACGCTGGCAATTTCACTGTGCAGAGGAGTAAGCGCGTGTTCTCAAGTATTCCGAATGACCAAGCCCACGAACACAATAGTCCGTCCATCAAGGGAGATGGCGGAGCAGTTGGTTTGACAGACAACCCAGGGGCCCTTCGTCGATGGATGGTTGCAGGTCCAGAAGTCGCAAGAGTCATAGCAGAGTTTGAAGAATCCCGTCAACACTGGGGGAAACGAATGGATCCAAGTCACCATAACCAAACGCCGAGTGTACAGAAAGCATTTGCGAAAGATTGTTCGCTCATTCGTTAATTAACGTGATCGAGGTGCTTGGCAATCCGTTTGTAGAGGAAAGCAAGGACTTGCTTGTCCTTGGCACAAAGAAGATCGCAGATCGGGCTGTAGTTGAGACTGTCTATAATCTGGAGAAGATTGGTAAACACCAATTCGATGTTTTCACGAAAGGATGCCTCATCGATAGGACCAAGTCACTATATGATGCTAAGCGTCGCAACAGGCTACCGTTGTTCAGTACCTCCATATCCAATGTCGCGAACAAAGGGAAACAACAGCTCACCTCGATGAACAGAGATGTAGAACTGTTCTCAAGGTTGTACATTGGTTGTCAGACGAGGGATGACAACTTAGATGAATTCTTTCGGCATAAGAATCAACCATGTCCTCCTGCTCTGTCTGATGTGGGACGACTACGTCTCGGAACCAATGATGACCTTCTGACATGCCTAGAAGAACTGTCTGCGCCACAGTCTGAGCCATCTGCTGCTACCGCTACCTGCAGCAATTGTCCAGATGTTGAAGACAGGCACAGTCAAAACGTTTGAAGAATATGCCCAGCATGTTTTCATCCCATATGTTTCTGCCCAAATTCGAAATGCATCACGCGTGGATCTGGTGTGGGACAGTTACATAGCGGATTATCTTAAAGAAACAACCAGAGCAAAACGTGGTCAGGGGGTGCGTAGATGCGTTATGGGTGCAGCAACCAGACCGGAAAACTAGAATAACTTCCTACAAATTGACAGTAACAATGCTGAGCTGTTTAGCTTTCTCTCGAACGTACTCATCCATTGATTTTACGAGGATGGAAAGCAGCTTATGGATAGCAAGTACTCTCTTCGTCTCCATTGCATGAAATCAATGTTTGAGGCAGACACCCATATGTTTTTGCATGTGACACATGCAGCACAACATGGTCATCATCAAATTATCATACGCACAGTCGACACTGATGTTGTGGTATTGTCCGTAATGATTTCGCAGATTCTAGCGGCTAATGATTATGGCTGGCATTCGGAACAGGAAAAATGTCCGTTATTTACCGGCCCATCAGTTATCTGTAATCCTCGGACCAGATAAATCGCGTGCTCTTCCAATATTCCGCGAACTAAAAGGGTGTGACACTGTATCATCCTTTGCTGAACATGGAAAGATTACAGCATGGGCAACCTGGAACTCGCTACCAGAGCTTACCGATGCATTGCTTAGTGGAAAGTATGCGTGTCATCGAGAGGTTTGTGATACTACTGTATGTCCGAACAAGCATTTGTACTGATGTGAACAAAGCCAGAAAGAAGTTGGTCGCAAAAAAACAGTTCGGTGCAAAGAATTCCACCAACGCAAGCTGCACTGGAGCAATATGCGAAGAGGGCTGTCTATCAAGGTGTGCTCTCCCCTAGTTGGGCCTGGATCAAGACGGACAGTGGCCTATTTGACCCGTACTGGACAAACCTACCCGAAGCGTCACAAATCTGCTATTAACTGGTTTCGTGCGGCTGCAAGAAAGGGTGTCATAAGCGCTGCATGTGTCACAAAGCTAATCTTCGGCTCTGTGCGTTTGTGAAGGAGCATGTTCCAGCCAGTAACAAGGTAAGAGTATTGGTGTTCATACATTCAACAACTAAAAAGTATAATACAACCCTACTTCAGTTGTTGATGACTCGACTTGAACACTCATTCGGTATCACCGATAAGGCGCTTGCGTGGCTGAAATCATACATTAGCGAACGGTATCAGAAAGTGGCAGTGGGAAGTGCCGAGTCGGTTGAGTCAATCTTGGCGTGTGGCGTCCCCCAAGGGTCGGTGTTGGGCCCTACATTGTATTGCATGTACACCAAACCTATCGGAGATATTGTTGCTAAACACGGCATGGAACATCACAGTTATGCTGATGACATTCAAATCTACCTCACGGTTGAACGAGATGAATCAATTGTTGCGGCACTGGCTAAGGTGGAATTGTGTGTTGGGGAAGTGGCAGCATGGTTGACTAGAAACCAGTTAAAACTGAACACAGAGAAATCCGAGGCGATCGTTTTTTCTCCAGCGAAGAAACGCGGCAGTCTGCCTGCCAATGTATACATCACAGTAGCCGGCCATCGAATTCAACCATCATCGTGCGTGCGCAGTTTGGGTATGCTATTTGATAGCAACCTGAAAATGGAACAGCAGATTGCCAACACTGTGAAAAGCTGCTACTATCATATTAGAAACATTGGGCGAATTCGGCCACATCTGACGGAAGAATCATGCAAGACACTTGTTCACGCACTAGTGACATCCCGTTTAGATTATGGGAATGCACTTCTTTATGGTCTCCCACACACGATGATGCAACGTCTACAAAGGGTGCAGAACTGTGCCGCTCGCCTAATTACTCGCACGAGGAAATACGAACACATCACGCCCGTGTTGCAGCGCTTACACTGGCTACCCGTTCATTTGAGACCGACCTACAAAGTGCTGGTGTTTACGTATTGTGCCTTGAATTGTCTAGCGCCGGACTACATAAGTGAATTAATTGGCTACCGTCCCATCAACAGAACTCTACGATCTACCTCGCAGCCTCGCCTTTTGTTCGTACCGGCCTCACAAACTGTTACTCATGGTGATCATCGTTTCGCGGTTTGCTCGGCGGTTCTATGGAACAATTTGCCTCCTACACTCAGGACAGCAACATCATTACAAGTGTTTAAAACACTTTTGAAGACTCACCTTTTTAAACAAGCGTTTTTATAATTCACCGACGAGGACATTTTATGTGCTTTCTATTGATACATATATTTTTTATTTTATTAGTTTCTTAACATATTTATGGTTATTCTTCTTGTATAAATGAAGGTATTTATAGTAGTTTTTTTTAAAGAATGTCTTAATTTGTTTAAACGTTTTTTTAATGATTTCTTTTTTTTTAAATAATTATATTTAAGGTAATGGTATATTTTTTACATATTTATTTCTTAGTTAGCATTTTATTTTTTTAATGTATAATACTATTATATACGTGTGCATGTATGTAAAGCGCCCGAGGGCAATTTTAATTGATTGGGCGCTATATAAGTACTTTTATTTATTTATTTATTTATTTATTTACTTTTAAAGCTGCTTTTCAGTATTAAATATAATTAATAATGACATAGTGACATAATAGCACACGTTTTGTTTTATATGTCTTTGGGTGTCGTGGCCATTAATAGACAATACGTCTTTGGTGTTCAGAGTAGATCACTTTCAGCATAGGGTCATGCACAAGTGAAAGTAAAATAAAACGGAAACAATTTCAGGGTTTTTTACTTCGTTTAATGGCATTACATGTTTTAATTAATAAAAAAATGTAAATAAGTTAAGTATTCATAGCAATTTATGAATCCTGTCTATATGTCATGATCTCGTAGATATTCTCAACATGCAATTTCAACCAAAAATGGGCTGTGCAATTTAAATGTACGCGCATGCGCACACAGGTATAATTTTGACTGACCCAAAATCTGGTAATGACCGTCATATATATTAGTCTATATATTGGCCGAGTTTGGTGCTTTTATCACAAAACGCACAATTGGTTTGCTATGTCGCCCCATTATTGGTTATGGCTGACACACTAAGCATAGCGTACTTGTCAAATATAACTGACCAAACTAACAAGTTGGACACGGAACAGATTCACTGAGTAGACATGTACACCATGACATTCCATATGTCCAGACAGCGCATCAGGACAGCCACAGACAACGATCGAGGGCTAACCTTGGTGAAACAGATGATGACGAATGGATGGCCTCATAATAAAAAAAACATGTCCTGAAGCAGTAAAACCATACTGGATAATTTGGAATGAACTGGCAGAATACACGGGGATCGTATCGAAGGGTCAACAGGTCGTAGTGCCAGTGGCGCTACACAAGGCTGCAAACAGCGACATCCACGATGGACATTTTGGCTTTATAACGTGCACCGAGAGAGCGAAGACGGCAGTGTAGTGGCCAGAGTACATCAATCAAATCCGTGACGTAAAGAAACAAAGTTGTGCAGTGTGTCAACAGAATCGATCTGATTATCACGACGCAGCGACGTCGATGGTTCCGGTAGGAATTACATCTAGGTGGGGTCGTGACGATGAGGCACACGCACTGTGTTAAACCGGTGACAGTTAGACGACACGATCGGATGCCGCAGTTTTATTAGTTGGACACGAAAAGTGGATTGGTGTTACGACGAAATTGAAACCAGATCAACACGACGACGACACACCATCTTGTGGGTAAATCAGTTTCTAACTGAGCGTAAGCAACTAGAGCGCTATAATGGTGCTGTGTCGAGCTCACTCTTCACTTTCACCGGTGCCCCCCAGGGCTCGGTGATATCCCCTCTTCTGTTCACACTCTACACAGACGACTGTCGTATCAGCCAGGAGACCGTGAATTTCATCAAATACAACGATGACACAGGTATTGTTGACTTATCTGAGCAAGTGTGTGAGTGTGTTCTAGCTGATTTCACAGTTTGTAGTGTGGCAATCATTTCCTAGACCTGAACATTCGTAAAACTGAAGAACTCATGAAAGATTTTAGGAAGAATTCTACTCCCTCCAAAGGACTATTCATCAACGGAGAGTACGTGAGGAGAGTAGAGGAATACAAGTACCTCGGCACCTTCATTGATGCCAAGCTCACGTTTGGTCAAACACAGAGTATAATAATGCGTTACTGTGGTATAGTGAAATCGGTTATTGTGCAAACAACCAGTATTGTTTTGAAGAATGTTGAAACACTGTCAGAAATTACACCTGCCAGGCACCATTGATGCACACTAGAAAAAATGCCCATCACCTGACAGAATGCCTTGGTAGATGACAGTCGTGATAGTCATATTTACCAAACGTTACAAAACATAGAGCATCGTCACATAAACAACATAACGCGCTCGCAGATACTCATAGTTTGTTCAAATTGACGAATGTCGGAGAGAATGTGAAGTTCATATCCATCGATGGGCCTTGGTCATGACAGTGTAGAATTGTCAAATAACATTCGTATTGCTATGCCATTGGCATGAGGGTAGATATAAGTATTATTGTGTCAGCGACTTCTTCATATTGTCAAGTCCACGACGGAGTGGCCGTTTTCCCCAAATATTTGCCGATTGTGCGTGGTTCCTTATATTAAAAAATTGTATAAGTCTTACGTCTTATTCTAGGGGTCGTAGATTAATCCCTAAAAGCATGGTGCTCGAGGTTTAAGTCGTCTAAGAGGAAAACGTTAACAAACCCGCATACTGCATACACAAGCTCGATTATATAAGTAGATGCAATACATAGGCGTCGTATCGACCCGGACTCGACATTGATGCCGGGCGGCCCGGAGGGCCTACCCGGCATACACCCGGCATTCTACCAGGCATCCGCGGCCCGAAGAGCAGGGGTTCACGTACGATTAAGACTTGAGACCGTATAGCCGTCGAAAGCAACCCTCGTGTGGCTGTCTTCGGATGGACATATTTAACTTGTGTGCAACTGTGAAGACCATTCCCAAAACTCAGTTTGGTAATGATCGGTTTTAGGCGGCTGAGAATATGTGAGAACGCAAACTTTTTGAAGAGAAGCACACATCAATTTGTAATCTTAATGACATTTTTCATACAAACAGGTACGTGTCGATTTCTCAAGAAAACGCACGAGCACATGCATTAAATACGTCCAGTAAAATGTATTCCTGATCATGCAGGTCAGACAACAACACGACGTTTTCATTGTGTGTACACTATGTTGATGTGTCTTCTAAATTTGGGGACAGGGAGACGTTATGGGTGGAAGGAGAGAGTGGAGGGTGACGTAGAGAGGGTGGCGACAGACAAACGCACGGGAAAACGCACACGCACAGAGAGAGAGAGAGAGAGAGAGAGAGAGAGAGAGAGAGAGAGAGAGAGAGAGAGAGAGAGAGAGAGAGAGAGAGAGAGAGAGAGAGAGAGAGAGAGAGAGAGAGAGAGAGAGAGAGAGAGAGAGAGAGAGAGAGAGAGCTATGTTAAGTTATCAAACATTTTGCTAAATATGTGTCATATATAATAATGATACATTATACTCTATATATCATATATAATAATTAACCAAATAAGTAGATAATGTACATAAATGTGTCAAATGTGTAACGTTTCAAACATATATTAATCAATTCTGACTGGGTTTTCGCACTCACGAACAAATAACCCGCTGTGTTCCGGAGAAACGTGTTGTAATTTATGGCCAATAATTCAAGTCAGGTAATGTGATACTGCCAAGGCTTGTTCGTATATTTACTGGAATATCAAAAGGACGTTATCGCGAAGCTAATTATTCATTGAGTTTTAAATACAAAAGAAATAATGCTGTGTAATTCTACTGCGTGGTGTACATTTGTGTTATGCGTAGTGCGCAAAAACCGAGAGCTAAAATGCCTGCAACATCACGTGTGTTCAGTCATTTTATAGTATAAATAGACCGTTTTCGGTTATTGCGCCATAACTCCGACCTGGTGACCAAGCCAAGTGTTCTAATCGAGAAGGATCAGACGGCTACACTTTTTCCTCGCAACAAGTTTGTCTCGTGGTAAGATTTGCAAAATATTTACATCTGCATTTTATGTAATATTGTTTATACACACATATGAAATGCTTTGTTATTAGCAGAAAATTGCATTTAAGCCATTATATTATAATATATTATTATATATTATTATATATTAAGACCTGTTTGAAAGTTGGACAAAACGATTGCTAAAATGCAAGCAATATTTAAATGACGACTGACTTTGCCTATTGTTTTGAGCTGATGCTTTTAATAGAAGTAATTAAAGCATTTTGGCAAACGTTTTCGTAATTATGGTGAAATGTCACCTGTGGAATTTAGTTTTCTTCTGGTACTGTTCTTGTAAAATGTACACTACCTTTTGAATAGTATCAAATGTCGTTGTTATTCCTGGTTGTTGTTATGCATTAAAATGTAAGCTATGGTTAGCGATTATATAATTGTGTGATTTCAGCTATTGCTACGGTAGTAACTCCACTGTCGTTATGCTCATCGTCGTTAAACTCGTGCGGACACTACTAGGTTCAGTTATTATATCAAAGGCACCTTTGCAAACAGCATCTAGCTGTAATTGAAAGAGACGGTGGCGTAGTAACACACGTAACCGGCAGGGGCAGCGGTTTTATCCGATTATGTGCGTTACTACGCCACCGTCTAATATATTACAACAGAACGCAAAGGTACCGTTTGATATGTACATCGCACTCCGAATAACTCAGTGTAGCCAATTCAAATTCAATGTTGGAGACTAAGTTGTCTGTCTTCACAGTCGGTTGATGTGCGTGTTTAAAACGATTGAATCATGGCAGAGACTTGATGTAGAAAAATTATTTCGGACAAATTTCAAAGTTACCCCAGCCCCCGTTAGCTGCGGGCGGTGCCGACTGACGTTCTAGTCACCGGTTGTAGATTGCGTGTCGGCGAATTCGTTGACCACTATGCGAGGCTGGGTTGTTCTGTGTCTTGTGTTGGCGTATCTGGTGGCATTGACCACTGGCTATCGGCCACATCGCCCCCACCGCCCCTCCCACTACCATGGACCCAAGGGAGATATGCCCATTAAAATCTACCCCCAAGGACCGCACCGCCCGTACTGCTTCCACCGGGGAGCTGTCGCCGGCGCCAACAGACTGTTCGCAGGTA
Organism: Paraescarpia echinospica; assembly: GCA_020002185.1. NCBI lineage: Eukaryota > Metazoa > Annelida > Polychaeta > Sabellida > Siboglinidae > Paraescarpia > Paraescarpia echinospica. Next base: position 43,006,911 of record CM034536.1, on the reverse strand, counting down.
ACAATGCCAGATTATGTTCGCACGAATAGAGTATATATAGGTATAGTCACATACACACACACACACATGCACACGCACACACACACACACACACACATATATATATGTGTGTGTATATATATATATATATATATGTATATATCAGTAATCACATGTAATAGTAATGTGTCCTCAGTGTACAAATGGACAAAGATAATACGATTGCGTGTAGGTTATCTGTATAATTGTGTGTCTTTGTCTCTACTAAAACCAGACACCAGTGCATGATTTATTCAACTATATTTTCTAGTTGGACATGTGTTGTGATTCTGACCTCTCCCCAGTGCCCACGTATTTTATCTCGCTTCGTCGCCTTAGGTAGTTAGGTTAGACTCGATGTCATATCAACTTTTGACGAATTGTTATTTTACACGGATCAGACGCTCTCTTTACATTGGCAGTTAAAACATGCAACGGTACATAAACCTGTGCAAAGACAGTATGTACAAATACAACTTGTAACAGTTGACCCAACGTATAAAACAGTTAATTCGAACTGTTACAATTTCCAAATACAAATACCAGTGTAAAGAGAAAACCAGGCACTTTCCGTTACAACGACCTGTATCGCTCCTCTCTCAAGTACATTCGAGTTTACCGTAACTATTTCGGCACTTTGATTTACGCTTACGTAAACATTAAAAACAACATACAGCAATAAGAATTTTTTACATTCGTCATACGCATCATGATACAGCAAAGTTCAAATACAGTTACCTGCTATATGTGATTGCAGTGGACCTCTATAAGAAGGCGAAGGGTGTGAGCGGTAGCGGAAATATCGTTCTGTCTCCGTTCAGCGTTTCCACCGCTCTGGCAATGACGTACGCCGGCGCTCGCGGAAAGACTGAGTCTCAGATGAAGAACGTCCTACGGTTCAACAGCTTTCCATCTTATTGCAGTGTCAACCAGGGATTCAAGGACTTGCTACTCGCTCTCTCCGCTACCAATTACAACCACACGCTCAAAGTCGCCAATCGCGTCTTCATTGAGAGCACGCTCAGGTTATTATTATACTTGATGTCGCCACGCAATTTGTCTAGTTAGTGATTTGCTTGAATTCGACTAGTAACCGGAATCCAGTGGAATTGGCTAGGTAGAAGCAGTGAAGGGGAGATGTGAGGAGATCCTCATTTGCACACCGTAGCTAATAAGTAAATAAAATGGGTACTAAATATACTGTTCGTGCAAAAATATCAATTATGACGAACATTGATGATAGTTCTACAAATATTTTTTTGTAATCAAGAAAGTTTGTTTAACCCTGTGTAAACTCCAAGCCATTGTGAGCAGTATTGGGTGTTGTGTTCCAGCGTGTTGAGCAGCTACAAACACGTGACAAAGAACTACTATGGCGCAGAAGCAGTAGTCATGCCGTTCAGCAGGTCAGTGTCATTGTGTGAAAAAGCAAACCAACCTAGTGTCCACTACAGACGTGTTAGTTCTTCTATGCAACCGTTTACGTAGTTTTCGAGAAAGCACCTTATTATTAACATATTTAATGTTTGCGTAATCATTGATTCAAGTGATTCTAAACATTGGAAAATTCACATACGAATAAGCACATGTTTCTGTGTTAATTATGTCGGCATTTATTGTTCTCTCGAAAACTACGTGTCGTGAAGTTAACAGTTTGTTTTATGATTTAGCCAACATTACTCAGTAGGTTGAAGGCCAATTGTCGGCCTGGCAACTGACATTAAGCAAATTACAAGATGTAACGACCGAAGTCCATTCTTTCAACCAGTTAAACAAAAATATGTTTTTTTATTAAATTAAATCGACTGTGGATTTTGCTTAAACTATTCACACTCACACATTGTCTCAAACGAGAACCATAAATATCATTTGAAATTTTCAGCATGGCGTCACTGTGTCGACAACTCATCAATAACTGGGTGGGGACACAAACTGACGGAAAGATCGACAACCTACTGCCCGTCGGCAGCGTTGACCCGCAGACAGTGATGGTGCTGGTGAACGCCATCACCTTCAAAGGCTACTGGAAGCACGAATTTTCAGCGAGGATGACGAAGTATGAAGCGTTCCACCAATCGTCCACACGCCACGTCTATATGATGCACATGGGGTGTGGGCCAAAGAAGTTCCGCTACGCCTACGTGTCGTCAATCAAGTCTGCGGTGGTCGAGCTGCCCTTCTATAATAGCAAAATCGCTATGTACGTCGTTCTTCCCCGTAAGAACCTCCGGTTGTCCTACGTTGAAAAGAGGTTCTCATGGAACCCCAACACCCTTGGGTTGAAGCCCCGTCTTATGTCCATCTCGCTGCCCAAGTTCAAGGTGAAGAAAGACACGGCTATGACTGCGCTGCTAAAGGCCTTGGGAATGAATGATCTATTCAACGAAGCTAAAGCCGATCTCACTGGCATAGCTGACAGCAGCATTAAGCTGTGGGTGGACGAAGTGTACCATCAGGCCTACATCAACGTGAAAGAGGCGGGCACTGAGGCGAGTGCAGCCACGGCTGTCGTCGTCTGCAAGGTGCCAAGACGCAGGCGAAGAATTCTCGAGCTTGTGGTCAATCGTCCCTTCCTGTTCTTCATCTGGGATAAAGAGACCGATAGTCTTCTCTTCAACGGCAGATTCATGGGCTGATCCACACTGTCATCTGAAGCACGCTGTACCTATTGCTGAATGTCAATGATTGTGCATAATGTATTGATGTTACGGCAACTAGGTAAAGTTAACATTATTAAAAATGGTGGAATAAACTGTTGTTCAGTAACCAAATACGCAGTTTTTGTATTACTTGCGTAAAACGATTAATCGTCGACAGGTCATTTGTCAGGTAATGTTGATCCACACGAAAAAACGAAAAAGGATAATGGTGGCGGGCCGGGAAGTTGCGTTGCGTGGGTCCCTTACATTCCTCGACGATTGTGTTCTTTTGTCAACATGATACTCTCACTCATCTGTTCTGAACAAGCATGAATACAAAAGGACGGAGGCTGTATTAGAAGTGATTGTAGGACAAACTGGATCCGACGATGCACGAACCTAAAACCTACTCGTTCACAATTAAACACACTATTGATTGTATGTGTGTTTTGTGTGTGTGTGTGTGTGTGTGTGTGTGTGTGGTGTGTGTGTGTGTGTGTGTGTGTGTGTGTGTGTGTGTGTGTGTGTGTGTGTGTGTGTGTGTGTGTGTGTGTGTGTGTGTGTGTGTGTTTTTTTTTTTACGCAAAGAACTTAGTAAATAAAAACAAAAACTAACTAAATATCAAGGTAGCAAATATTGACCACTATTAATTTAGGCTAGATTGACAACTGAAAGTATAATTGCGTGCACGCACTCACTACAATGTTGTACACATTTGTACAAGAAGATGTAGACAGTATGCTTCAATATTTTAATAGTGATTGTTCTTTTCACTTTGAAAATAGGAGCGCCAATTTATGAGTCGGGCGCCAACAAATAATAACAGATGTTGAGTTTAGACTGACATGGTATTTAATGTTTAGAAAAGACAACATATGGAGAATGCGAAATTGAGCCGTTTTGATACAACATATGTGTATTTCAATCAAGCAAAAGATGTAGAATAAATTCTCTATACAACTTTCCAATATTTGTGTGATATCGCTGATATCTCAGTAGATGCATTGACTCTAAAATTGCACAAAATAATGTTATATTCAATCTAAGTGTACCTTTTTTTACCAAGTACGGGGCGTGCAGATCTACGCGCTAGAAATATATATATAGTACCAAAATCACTAGAATTGGCTTTACGTTTCCAAAGATGGCAGTTACTAAGAAGTGACGGTGTTCCTCCGTAAATATGCATCAGTGCTGTTTAGGAATGTTTTGCACACAAACTCGTGGCATTCCGGAGTCCTTGCATCTGTTACTTGTACAGATTCTCAGTCCGATCATGCGGACAATACATATCAATTTAACGGTGCAGTTGAATCCAATTCTGAAACTAACAAGGTCTAGTCCAAAGACCGTATATCAATACAAGACGGTGCAGCGCACGCTATCTACATTGTTCGAGGAAAGTACGTAAGCAGTTCGTCCGCCATTCTGGAGTTGCGCCAAGCCAGACGATTAATCGTTTTACGCAAGTAATACAATAACTGCGTATACTGGTCAACAGTTTATTCTACCATTTCTAATAATGTTATCTTTACCTAGTTACCGTAACATCAATACATTATGCACAATCAATGACATTCAGCAATAGGTACAGCGAGCTTCAGATGACAGTGTGGATCAGCCCATGAATATGCCGTTTAAGAGAAGACTCTCGGTCTCTTTATCCCAGATGAAGAACAGGAAGTTCGGGAATTCTTCGCCTGCCTCTTGGCGACGACGACAGCCGTGGCTGCGCTCGCCTCAGTGCCCGCCTCTTTCACGTTGATGTAGGACTGATGGTACACTTCGTCCACCCACAACTTAATGCTGCTGTCGGCTATGCCAGTGAGGTCGGTTTTAGCTTCGTTGAATAGATCCTTCATTCCCAAGGCCTTTAGCAGCGCAGTCATAGCCGTGTCTTTCTTCACCTTGAACTTGGGCAGCGAGATGGACATAAGACGGGGCTTCAACCTAAGGGTGTTGGGGTTCCATGAGAACCTCTTTTCAACGTAGGACAACCGGAGGTTCTTACGGGGAAGAACGACGTACATAGCGATTTTGCTATTATAGAAGGGCAGCTCGACCACCGCAGACTTGATTGACGACACGTAGGCGTAGCGGAACTTCTTTGGCCCACACCCCATGTGCATCATATAGACGTGGCGTGTGGACGATTGGTGGAACGCTTCATACTTCGTCATCCTCGCTGAAAATTCGTGCTTCCAGTAGCCTTTGAAGGTGATGGCGTTCACCAGCACCATCACTGTCTGCGGGTCAACGCTGTCGGCGGGCAGTAGGTTGTCGATCTTTCCGTCAGTTTGTGTCCCCACCCAGTTATTGATGAGTTATCGACACAGTGACGCCATGCTGAAAATTTCAAATGATATTTATGGTTCTCGTTCGAGACAATGTGTGGGTGTGAATAGTTTAAGCAAAATCCGCAGTCGATTTAATTTAATAAAAAATATATTTGTGTTTAACTGGTTGAAAGAATATACTTTGGTCGTTACATCTTGTAATTTGCTTAATGTCAGTTGCAAGGCCGACAATTGGCCTTCAACCAACCAAAACCTTGAGTAATGTTGGCTAAATCATACAACAATCTGTTAACTTCACGACACGTAGTTTTCGAGAGAACAATAAATGCCGACATAATTAACACAGAAACATGTGTTTATTCGTATGGCGTATCCATGTGAATTTTCCAATGTTTAGAATCACTTGAATCAATGATTACGCAAACATTCAATACGTTAATAATAAGGTGCTATCACGAAAACTACGTAAAAGGTTGCACAGAAGAACTAGCACGTCTGTAGTGGACACTAGGCTGGGTTGCTTTTTTACACAATGTCACTGACCTGCTGAACGGCACGACTACTGCTTCTGAGCCTTAATAGTCCTTTGTCACGTGTTTGTAGCTGCTCAACACGCTGGAACACAACACCCAATACTGCTCACAATGGCTTGGAGTTTACACAGGGTTAAACAAACTTTCTTGATTACAAAATTTTACTTGTAGAACTATCATCAATGTTCGTCATAATTGGTATGTTTGCACGAACAGTATATTTAGTACCCGTTTTTACTTACGTATTAGCTACGGTTTGCAAATGAGGATCTCCTCACTTCTCCCGATCACTATTTCTACCTAGCCAATTCCACTGGCTTCCGGTTACTAGTCGAATCCAAGCAAATCACTGACTAGACAAAATGCGTCGCGACATCAAGTATAATAATAACCTGAGCGTGCTCTCAATGAAGACGCGATTGGCGACTTTGAGCGTGTGGTTGTGATTGGTAGCGGAGAGAGCGAGTAGCAAGTCCTTGAATCCCTGGTTGACACTGCAATAGGACGGAAAGCTGTTGAACCGTAGGACGTTCTTCATCTGAGACTCAGTCGTTCCGTAAGCGCCGGCGTACGTCATTGCCAGAGCGGTGGAAACGCTGAACGGAGACAGAACGATATTTCCGCTAACGCTCACACCCTTCGCCTTCTTGTAGAGGTCCACTGCAATCACATATAGCAGGTAACTGTATTTGACCTTTGCTGTATCATGATTCGTATGACGAATGTAAAAAAAGTCTTATTGCTGTATGTTGATTTTTATTTTTGCGTAAGCATAAGACAAAGTGCCGAAGTAGTTACGGTATACTCGAATGTACTTGAGAGAGGAGCGATACAGGTCGTTGTAACGGAAAGTGCCTGGTTTTCTCTTTACACTGGTATTTGTATTTGGAAATTTGCAACGGTTCGAATTAATTGTTTTTATCAGGTAAACCGTTGCTCTGGTTCAACAAACTTGCACGGTCTCTACAAAGTCAACAGTTGCAAGTTGTATTTGTACATACTGTCTTCGCACAGGTCTATGTACCGTTGCATGTTTTAACTGCCTATGTAAAGAGAGCGTCTTATCCGTGTACAATGACAATTCGTCAAAAGTTGATATGACATCGAGTCTAAGCTAACTACGTAAGGCGACGAAGCGAGGTAAAATACGTGGGCACTGGGGAGAAGTCGGAATTACAATACATGACCAACTAGAAAAAACAGTCGAATAAATCATGCACTGGTGTCTGGTTTTAGTAGAGACAAATACACACAATTATACAAATAACCTACACGCAATCATATTATTATCGTTGTCCATTTGTACGCTCAGGTCTAGGAAATTATTGCCACACTACACACGCACACACTTGCTCAGATAGGTCGACAATACCTGTGTCATCGCTGTATTTGATTAAATTTACGGTCTCCTGGCTGCTACGACAGTCGTCTGTGTAGAGTGTGAATAGAAGAGGGGATATCACCGAGAACTGGGGGGCACCGGTGAAAGTGAAGAGTGAGCTCGAGGCAACACCATAATAGCGCACTGCTTGCTTACGCTCAGTATATATATATATATATATATATATATATATATACCCAGCCAGCACGCCACCCTCGGCCCGATTTGAGCGGCTGGGAAGCGGCACCCGTTGGCACACGACAGCCGCCTACCAGCCGCTCTCCAGCCGCTGTTGACCCAGTGACAGTCTCCGTTAATCATTTATCAGCAGGAGCGCTGGGGTAGTGACATTTGACATTATACGCTGTACCGCCATTTTTGAACAGAGTCCAGACTGACAGTTAGATGAAACAGTAAAAGCAGAGCTCCGAAAAAAAAGGTACGTTTTTAGACATTCTGTTGTAAATCTTTGTACATTTCTAGATTATTCAAATACATTAATTTTGGCGTGACTTTATATGCACACATTTGATTGTGTGGAAACTTGTTGTTTATGCTTAAAACATTTTGTGGGGCAGAAAAGCCTGATGTCATGATTGTGGCCGCCCTAGGCTATAGGCTATGGACGACGAAGATATAATGAGGATGAACGTGGCTTGTATGAACGTGTCTCATCAACAACAAATTAAGTCCCTGTGCTGCGTGTTCCTGTTTGTTAGTGAACAGGGTAAATGTGTGATGGATGAAGTCCTTACACTAGCCGCCTTCTGTCAGCCCACACAGTTTCTGCCACTTGTGTCGCTTTACTTTAGGGCTACATAAAACAATTCCAGGTTTCTCATCAGAACTTTATTAATATGTAAATGAGGGGGCGATTTATGGTAAATGTGTCTATGTTGATCCTGATGACGGTACTAACAACTATCAATGGACTTTTTTGTCAACAATTAACAACTTAAAAGTCTTAAGATGTGTATTGAATGTATGTCTTACAAGTAAGCACATTTCTTTGGTTTGGTGTAAAAAATAGTTTTCTCTTTTTGCGCAGAATTGTTGCATGCATATTTAATCAAAGGATAATTATATTTCAAAATAAAGTTTTGTGGAAGCTATTTTAAAATTCTTGTTCTGATGAGAAACCGGGAATTTATTTTATAAAAGTAAATTTAAATTATTTTATGTGACCTTATTGTGAGACAAAATATGTTTAATATTTTACACATTTTATAGATACTATGCACTGTACAGAACGGTACCTTCATTGAAGAAATGAAATATATGTACGTTAATATTCCAGATGCTGTCAGAAAGAATGAAGTGGCAATATTGCCACTGACTACAACATCAGGAGAACTTTCGAAAGTACTCCAATATTGCCTTTGACGGGAATGGTGTTGGACAGCCCCGGATGACAAATGCAGCTGAATGTAGCAAAAGAGTTTATGGACAATAATAATCAAGCAGCCTTTTTATAAAATATTTGAGTTGTCATGTTCCGCACGAATCAATGGACACTAATTGCAACTTTGATTTTCTTGTATTAAATTATGTGTTTATTATGCGCATTGTAGTTGTTTGCGTATTTAATTTTGTTTATAATAATTGGATGGGATACTCGACACCCATTCTCTTTTTGAAGCAGATTACATTTGTTATGTTCCTAAATAATATATAACTATATATTGTTATTGTTTTGAACTTCCAAATTACAGTTAATCCCAATAAATTGATGAACGTGTATCAAGTAATGTTCATTTTAACATTAGAGTGACACTGCATGATGATTACTATTGGAATGTTCAAGTTATAAGACCAATACACATAAGCGTATGTGTACAATTTGGTCTTATTACTTGAAAAAGACACACAATAAACAAATTTAGCAAAATTAAGCACAGTCGGCATATGAGCGGCTAACCATCGGCAGAGTATCGGTGTCCCACTATGAGCCGCCCTCGGCCCGAAGGCGAGCCGCCGGACAATAATCCCTCGGCCCGCAGGCGGATGCCGACAGCGGGCCGATGACTTTGCCGCTCTCGGCCCACTGTCGGCCCGCTGTAGGTGTGCTATCTGAGAGATAGACAGATAGACACACAGACAGACAGATAGATAGATATATACGATATATGTCGCCTCGAACCAATTAAAGACAAACCATAGTATTCGATGAAAATAAAAAAGTCATTACACCCTTATTTTTCACATAATAGATGTATATGTGTTACTGAAATGTCGAAACAAAATCATGGCTCACCGTATTAAATTTTGATCCACGGGGCATAAAGTGAATCGGAGAATGAATCCCTATGAAAACTATTCTTCCATGTCTAGACAAATGTTTCATGCTTGACATCCATCAACAATATGAAAGCTTGTCTACAATGCAACAATGGTACCATTCACCTACAGTGTTTAAAATATATAAACAAGATTGTTTTTACATTTATTGAGTTTTTTTTATTTATTTATTATTTTCTTTAAAATTGAATACAGGTATCTAGTAATCATTACACCGTCTTGAGATTTTGACATATCACAAAGATGGCTATGTATTACTGGAATGTAACAAAATCATACGTCACCGTGCTAAATTTTGATCCACGTGGTATTATAACGTGAATCCTTGTCTAGACACATTTCTCATGCCTGGCATCTATCGATTATACGAAAGATACACTCTTTTATAATGCAACAAAGATAACAATTAGCATTGGTGTATAAAATGTAATTAAACAAGATTTATTTGGCATTTGTGAGTTTTTTTTACATTTATTTATTATATTCTTTAAAATGGAATACAAGTATCTAACAGTCATTACAACTTCTTGAAATGTTGACATAATACAAAGGTGGCTATGAATTACTGGAATGGAATGAATTACTGGAATGCCGTGCGTAGGATGTTGTAGAATTCTGCGTCGTTGTATATGTTATAGTGTCGCGCTCGACCTATACAATGTCCACGTAATGGGTCCCTGCGGTCCCGCTGGAAGCCACATTGGCAAGGTCTGGTTATTACAGAACGTCATTAACCTTGCGATGGATGCAGTTGGGAACCACTACACACTACGGTTCTGCACAGACTCCACACTGTTGGGGAGTAAGTTACTATATATGATATCGGCTTGGGAATGGACAGAGAGCCGAAATGTTCATCTGGTTTCAATAGTGGCACCAGAGCGCGTTTGACTTACTTGGACTTAGACTTAGCGGTTCCCTCATCTGTAGACGCATGAGGCAGTCAAAGCACTCCACTCAGATCTCCCGTTTGCTAGAGTTCTGACGTTTGTTGACCAGCTGTAGGTCGCGATCGGCCGGTACGTGAGAAATTGCTATCAAGAGCGGGATTGGAGCTCGCAGAAACGATAGACATTTACCGCAGCAGTGAGATGACTGTAACAGTTCCTGCTGGCTCATGCAGGAACTGTCACATGCAGTGAAAGGCACGAACAGTAGCCGTAACCGTGACACTGGTAATAACACTTGGCAGAGTTAAAAAAAATCAATAGGAATGACCAGGGTTCTAATGCCAAGCTACGTAAATTCTATGGTACAACATACGGGCCCAGAAATTGTCCAGCGTATGGCAGGCCTTGTAATAATTGTGGAATGCGAAAGCACTTTGCACGATAGTAGTAATAGGTGAGGTTTTCAGACCAGAAATCCTCAAAATAGGACTAAAGTAGTTGTTATGCTCTCCGATCTTTTAATATGGCCGGTTTTTCAGGTTTTCGCCACCAACTGACGAACTACACGGTAGAGGTCGTCACTATCGTTGTGTTTTTTCGGAGTTGATGACGTCCTCACCGTATGAAAATTCGCTTAGTTGGCGTGAGGGGGTCTCCGTAGTAGTAGGCGTTATCGGTGGGGGCTCGACCATCACAGCCACTCCAGACGTGGGAAGATAGTGAGGGAGGGTGGCGCCGTCTACCGTCGGTGGTGGTTGCGTCGGCGAGAGAAGGCAGAAGCTGGAGTGGCGCCGCCTATAGGCGGTGGTCGGGTAAGATTCCGGTTAGCGAAAAGACCGAGCCGTTGGTTTGATGGATGGAGGTGAGTCTAGAACGAGGAGTTATAATAAGGCGGGATTAATGAAAGGTTTACGAATTCGACGAATCGGTATCTATCCGACGTGGTGTACATGTATATGTCGTGAACAATTTTTTTTCGAAGTTAGTGGATGATCAGCTCGCGCTAATTAACTCTGTAGTGTGAATTTTGTTGCGTGAAAAACGACAATTATAAGCGAATTTAATGAAACACTAAATGTGCTATTTTTGGAGTGAGAATTAGCGAAATCGGATATTAAATCGTTATTTAGAAGTGCGTGGACCTTCGGCGTGGTTTTAAATTAGTATACGGTGTGCTTTTATTGTGAAACTGTGCCTTTAACTGGTCGATCAGGCGTGAAAAATACCGAAATCGGCAATTAAATCCTTATTTTGAAGTACGTTGATGATCTGCTCGCGCTAATTAATTCTGTAATGTAAATAAATTGTATTGCCAACAAAACCCGATAATTATAAGCGAATTTAAAGGAACAAGAAATGTGCTATTTTGTTAGTGAAAAATTGCGAAATCGGCTATTGTATCGTTATTTAGAAGTGCGTGGACGTTCGGCGATAGCCGTTTTTATCGGAAGTAAGTAGTTATCGCGATATTTCGTAGTTCTCGCTCCTGTTACAGTGGCGTCCCTGTAGAACTGTTGAGTAGACAGATAAGGAAGACGGGATCGACCGCCAAGTGGGAAGCTGTCCACATCGACTGTATGCGGCAGTTATTGATCGCGAAATTAAAGAGGTAAAAAAACTTGAAATGTATCTTGTTGGCTAGTGAAATGCTGAACTGGTGGAGCTCATGTCGTCGAAAGAAGGTTTTTGGGGAGTCGGATACAGGTACAAAAAACGTCTAAATGTTCTGGGTGAGTTATGTCACGTGCGCAACAAGTCTTTCAAGTAGTAGTAGATAAAACGGACGACGTGTGTGTCAGTCGTCGAGACGGACACGTCGCTGAAGCAACCTTTTACCTGTATCGTATTCTGTACGGTAAGACCACTCTCGTGACACGGCTCTTGCGTATGGGCTATGAGAAGGTCTCGTGGTGCTACGGTCATTGGCAGACGGCGTACGTCTCTATGGCGGAGATTATGCCTATCGTGGAGTTCGTAGACGGTGTACCGGACGACCTGGAAGTTTTTGAGATGGGGACGCAGACTCTCGTCGTGCTCGACGATCTCATGGCGAAACGAACAGTAGTGTGACGGCGTTGTTTACGAAAAAGAGTCATTACTGTAACACTTCCGTGGTATATTTAGTGTAGAATTTGTTTCCGAAAGGGAAAGAAAATCACACCATCAGCCTGGATGCTCAGTATATGGTGTTGTTCAAGAGTCCTCGAGACACCGGTCAGGTAGGTCAACCTGCTAAACAGATGTATTAAGATCGGAACAGGGGAAAATTTCCGTTATTTTGCCGGCCCATCAGTTATCTGTCATCCTCGGACCAGATCAATCGCGCGCACTAACTAACAGGGTGTGGCACTGTATCATCCTTTGCCGGACATGGAAAGATTACAGTATGGTCAACCTGGAACTCGCTACCAGAGCTTACCGATGCAGTGCTTAGTTTGGCCTGTGCCCCAAGTGACATCCCAATGGAAAGTATGCGTGTCATTGAGAGGCTTGTGATACTGCTCTACGACCGAACAAGCACTTGCACTGATGTAAACAAAACCAGAAAGAAGTTGGTCGCAAAAACCAGTTCGGTGCAAAGAATTCCACCAACACAACCTACACTGGAGCAATATGTGAAGAGGGGTGTCTATTAAGGTGGTCATATCTGGGGACAGGCAATGCTACCAACTCTTGTGCTTTCCTCCCCCATTAGTTGGATTGGGGCTGGATCAAGACGGACAGTGGTCTATATGAGCCATACTGGGCAAACCTGCCCGAAGCGTCACAAATCTGCTATGAACTGGTTTCGTGCGGCTGCAAGAAAGGATGTCATAAGCGTTGCATGTCATAAGAGCTGCATGTGTCATAAAGCTAATTTTCGATGCACAGCTCTGTGCGTTTGCGAAGGAGCATGTTCCAGCCAGTAACAAGGTAAGAGTATTGGTGTTCATACATCCAACAACTAAAATGTATAATACGACCCTACCGTTTAAGCTGCTTTTCAATATTAAATATAATTAATACTGACATAGTGACAAAATAGCACACGTTTTGTTATATATATGTCTTTGGGTGTCGTGACCATTAACAGGCAATAATTGTTTGGTGTTCAGAGTAGATCACTTTCAGCATAGTTGCACAGTGGGTCATGCAAAAGTGAAAGTAAAATATAACGGAACCAATTTCCGGTTTTTTTACTTGGTTTAATGGCACTACATGTTTTAATTCATTAAAAATGTAAATAAGTTAAGTATTCATAGCAATTTATTAACCCTGCCTATATGTCATGATCTCGTAGATAGGCTCTATATGCAATTTCAAGCAAAAATGGTCTCTGTAATTCAAATGAATGCGCATGCGCACAAAGGTATAATTTTGAGTGACCCAATATCTGAAAATGACCGGTGCTGGGTGCTTTTAACACAAAACACACAATTGGTTTGCTATGCCGCACCACTATTGGTTCTGGCTGACACACTAAGCAGAGCTTGTCAAATATAACTGACCGAACTAACAAGTTGGACACGAAACATATTCATTGAGTAGACATGTAAACCATGACATTCGATATGTCCAGAGAGCGCATCAGGATAGCCACAGACAACGATCGAGGGCTAACCTTGCTGAAACAGATGATGACGAATGGATGGCCTCAAAATAAAAAAAACTATGTCCTGAAGCAGTAAAGCCATACTGGATAATCCGGAATGAACTGGCAGGATACACGGGGATCGTATCCAAGGGTCAACAGGTCGTAGTGCCAGTGGCGTTACACAAGGCTGCAAACAGCGACATCCACGATGGACACTTTGGCTTTATAAAGTGCACCGAGAGAGCGAAGACGGCAGTGTAGTGGCCAGAGTACATCAATCAAATCCGTGACGCAAAGAAACAAAGTTGTGCAATGTCAACAGAATCGATCTGATTATCACGACGCAGCGACGTCGGTGCTTCCGGTAAGAACTGCACCTAGGTGAGGTCGTGAGGATGAGGCACAGGCACTGTGGTAAACCGGCGACAGTTAGACGACACGATCGGATGCCGCAGTTTTATTGGTTGGAGACGAAAAGTGGATTGGTGTTGCGACGAAATTGAAACCAGATCAACACGACAACAACACATCATCTTGTGGGTAAATCAGTTTCTTACTGAGCGTAAGCAAGTAGTGCGCTATTATGGTGTTGTGTCTAGCGCAATCTTCGCTTTCACCGGTACCCCCAGGGCTCGGTGATATCCCCTCTTCTGTTCACACTCTACAAAGGCGACTGTCGTAGCAGCCAGGAGACCGTAAATTTCATCAAATACAACGATGACACAGGTATTGTCGACCTATCTGAGCAAGTGTGTGCGTGTGCTCTAGCTGATTTCACAGTGTGCAGTGTGGCAATAATTTCCTAGACCTGAACGTTCGTAAAACTGAAGAACTCACAAAAGATTTTAGGAAGAATCCTACTCCTCCCAAAGGATTATTCATTAACGGAGAATGTGTGAGGAGAGTAGAGGAATACAAGTACCTCGGCACCATCATTGATGCCAAGCTCACGTTTGGTCAAACAAAGAGTATAATAATGCGTTACTGTGGTATAGTGAAATCGGTTATTGTGCAAACAACCAGTAGTGTTTTGAAGAATTTCGAAACACTCAGAAATTAGATGACAGTCGTGATAATCATATTTACCAAACGTTACAAAACATAGAGCATCGTTATATAAACACCATAACCACCAAGTTCATATCCATCGATGGGCCCTGGTCACGATAGTGTAGAACTGTCAAATAATATTCGTATTGCTATGCCATTGGTATGAGGGAAGATATAAGTATTATGTGTCAGCGTCTTCTTCATATTGTGAAGTCCATGACGCAGGGGCCGTTTTTTTTTCAAAATATTTGCCGATTGTGCGTGGTTCCTTATATTTAAAAATTGTATAGGTCTTACGTCTCATTCTAGGGGTCGTAGAATAATACCTAAAAACAGGGTGCTCGAGGTTCAAGTCGTCTAAGAGGAAAACGTTAACCCACCCCCATACTGCATACACAAGCTCGATTATATAAGTAGATGCAATACATAGGCGTCGTATCGACCCGGACTCAACATTGATGTCGGGCGGCCCGGAGGACCTACCCGGCATACCTGGCATCTACCTGGCATTCTACCCGGCATCCGCGGCCCGAAGAGCAGGGGCTCACGTACGATTAAGACTTGAGAACGTATAGCATTCGAAAGCAACCTTCGTGTGGCTGTATTCGGATGGACATTATTTAACCTGTGTGGTTTTAGACCCTATAGCTAATTCCTACCCATATTTTTAATTTCAGAAATGTTCAATCAGAGCGCTTTATTTGAGAAGCCCAGAGAGTGTATGTTCGGAACAATAAATAATATTATTACGCACTATCGTATGTCCGTTAGAAGGAGCTGAGGCTCCGGCTAAAATTTTACGGCCTTGACACACATTTACCCAGCGGCCTTTCCTCAAAATGAACCTCTCCCAAAAAAGCATACAGGGTGACACCTGTAACACACACACACACACTATAATATATATATATTATATATATAATATTATATATATATATTATTTTTATATTATTTTGGTTCGAATATCTTATCTTCAGAGCGGCGTTAACTGAATTAACACTAGCGCATTCTCAGGCTTGCTCTTTTGAAATAAACGATAGAATTTGCATAATGTTATTCAACGGCCTTGGCCTGACCGATGCCCATATTCGGCAGACTCCGAAAGAATTACAGGCTTGTTTTATAAGCAGTGGGCTGGGTTTTGGAGCAAACTTTTGGGAACGCAGAATTAGCGAACTGGGCCCGTATTCTAGAACAACTGACGCACTTGTATTGTTACAAGAACTAATCTCAACACTACAACTGCCCATTAAACAGTTATCTACGGTACAGTTATCTACGGTGACAAGGAAGACGTTTTCATAATATTTCATGAGGTAGTAAAAAAAATATGGACTTTTCCGGGGATTTTCCACACGGTATTTCCCGTCACTTATTTTACGCACTGCGGCGGCCGCGATGACGAGTTGACCTGGCTACACGTAATCACATCATTTGGCGCTGTTTGCTACGTCGAGATACAGCGATATCATGACATAAAATAATTTATTATAGAACCATATTACTTCTTACACACTTACTGTATGGGCTTTATGAAAAACTACGTCGCTTTTATCTACGCTTCAACGATACCCCAATACAACAGCATGTTGACGTGGAGAGACGCGAAAGGTTTAATGCGTACCGGGCGGTCCACTGCGATGGTGTGTGGCTGAGAATATGTGAGAACGCAACCTTCTTGAAGAGAAACACACATCAATTTGTAATCTTAATGACATTTTTTATACAAACAGGTACGTGTCGAAATCTCAAGAAATCGCATTGCATTAAATACGTCCAGTACAATGTATTCCTGATCATGCAGGTCAGATAACAACAAGACGTTTTCATTGTGTGTACACTATGTTGATGTGTCTTCTAAATATGGGGACAGGGGTACGTTGAGAGAGGGAGGGAGGGAGGGAGCGAGGGAGGAAGGGAGGGAGGGAGGGAGGGAGAGAGAGAGAGAGAGAAAGGAGGGAGGAGGGAGGGAGAGAGAGCAATGTTTAGTTATCATACATTTCGCTAAATATGTACCATATATAATAATCATACATACGAGTTGGTGACATGGCAGGCTCCGTACGACATACCCCTACAAGATGCACTTTTAGATGTACCCTGTTCATGATTTTATGTCTGCAGATCACTGTTAGGTTTCTAAATGATCCCAATTTCAAAAAGTTTGAGAGTTTCCATAGCAACACAAACGAGACCTATGTCAACGCCAAAGCTAGACAAGACATCCATTCTGTCACGTCCTACTACATTTACAGTCCCATATGGAAAACCATAGCCCAATTGAAATGTCTCAAATCCAGCACCTCCACTGGATTACTGATCACTCCTCTACCGTACAAATCCAGGACAACAACAAAATTCTCCATACTTCTATGCATCATCAGGAGATGTTCAATTAAATCCAGGCCCCTCCAAATGTCACTCATGTAAGAAATCACTAAAGTCTAATGCACTCATCCTAACTTGTAATGATTGTAATAAATCAACACACATCAAATGCGCCAGGATATCCAGACAAGAATTTAATAACACTTACAGAAATCTAAATGTACCATGGCACTGTTCAAATTGCACCCTGTGGCATTTGCCATGGGGATGTCCTAAATGACCATAAAGCAATTCAGTGCGACCACTGCCTAAACTGGATCCACACACAATGCTGTGCAATAGATGACAATGAATACAAACGATTAATAAATTCCTCATGTTCGTGGGTCTGCCCCGAATGCAACAACTTCAACTTCACAAATTCTTTCTTCAGAGATACAGAAATCCCAACGGCAAATCCCTTTTATCCTCTGGTCAGTAACAGTCATAACCTAAACGAAACCACCAACAACAATACAACTAATAGCAAGAAAGCATATAGACCGAAAAAGAAATCAAACTTCAGATGCATCCTCGTAAACTGCCAAAGCGTTAAAAAGAAAGCCTCAGAAATCGAAGCACTAAACCATCTACACAACCCAGACATCATCTGTGGCACTGAATCATGGTTAGATCCCTCAATAAAAAATGGAGAAATATTCCCAAGCAACTTTAACGTCTTTAGAAAGGACAGCGAAATAGACACTACTGGAGGGGGGGTATTTCAAATATCAAAAGATGACCTCATCACAAGCCACCTACCAGACCTAGACACTAACAGTGAGAGCATTTGGACTGAAACCCAGATAACAGGAATGAAACCAATAATCATGTGTACCCTCTATCGTGCCCCAAATGACTCTCATGGAACTCAAATCGAAGAACTAGACCTAGCCCTTTCTAAATTAGGTAACAAGATCAACACACATAATGTCATCATTACTGGCGATTTCAACCTCCCTAACATCAATAGGGAAATTCACCAAGTCACACCTAACAATGGATACAGTACAACTGCTGCCAATAAATTACTCTGTCTTACAGAAGAACATGGACTGATCCAATATGTCAAGGAACCCACGCACAGACAGGGAAATGCCAACAATATTCTAGATCTTGTCTTCACCAGTAGACCTCGGTTAATAAAGAAGATAAATGTAGTAGACGGAATAGCAGACCATAGCACAGTCATCATTGATGTAAACATCTCGCCCAAACGCAAACATCGTCCGAAACGTAGTCTTCATTAGAAATAAAGCCGACAACATTAACATCCAGAAATCTCTTGAAAACGTTACACATGAATACTTCTCTCAAAACCAAAACATGATAGTCAATGAAAAGTGGAATCTTGTTTCCACGAAAATCATCAACGTTATGAACCAATATCTACCGCACCGTCTTATTACTTCAATACACAATCTTCCCTGGTTCAATAAAGATTTAAAGAAAATGTGCAAAAGAAAGAAACAGCTATATAACAAAGCAAAAAGAACTAGAAATCCAGAAGACTGGAAAGAATTCTGTGACATCAGGAGAAACATGCATAAACACCTTCGTTCTGCTAGACTATCCTACATAAGTCAATTCCTGACAACAACAATAACAGAGAAACCTAAATAATTTTGGAGCTTCATTTCTAAACTTAGACAGGATAACCAGGGTATTGGGAACCTTAACATTGCGGGTAACATCATTAGCGACGACAAACATAAAGCAGAAGCCTTAAACAATCAGTTCCAAAGCGTCTTTACACACGAAGGAAATTCCACCCTACCAGATATGGCCAGAAGTCCACATGGAGAAATCCCCAAACTAACAATTTCACTTAAAGGAGTACTTGATCAACTTTCAAATTAACATTTCTAAATCGCAAGGACCAGATGGCATTCCACCATGGTTCTTAAACAGATATGTCTCTCATCTAGCACCAGTAATACATGACATTTTCCAATCATCTGTTGACTCTGGACAAGTCCCCAATACCTGGAAAGAAGCCAATGTAACAGCAATTTTTAAGAAAGGAAGTAGAGCAGAAACATTTAACTACAGACCAATATCCTTAACACCTGTGGTTTCTAAACTTCTTGAACACATTATACATAGTCACATTATGAAATACTTTGAAAAGCACCACATTCTAACTGACCACCAACATGGCTTCCGTGCCAAAAGATCAACAGAAACACAATTAATTCAAACAATCCATGACATAAGCAAATCACTTGATGAGAAGAAATCTGTAGACATGGCCATCCTTGACTTCACCAAAGCATTCGATAAAGTTCCACATAAAAGACTAATCCACAAACTCAAACACTATGGCATCACAGGCCCAATATCATCATGGATAAATAGCTTCCTTACAGGAAGAACTCAACAGGTTGTTATAAATGGATCCAAGTCAACATCAACTCAAGTCATTTATGGGGTACCACAGGGCACAGTACTGGGGCCCCTACTTTTCCTACTTTACATAAATGAACTGCCAGACAATCTTTCCTCAACTGTTCGCCTTTTTGCAGACGACTGACTGTTATATTCACCGATTAAAACTGACCAAGACACATCTGTCCTCCAAAACGATCTGCTCAAACTTGAGAAATGGTAACACAGGTGGCTTATGAAATTCAACCCCACTAAATGTTATACAATGACAATAGCCTCAAGAAAACCGACACCAAATCTCTATACCTTCTGCGGACAACAACTTAAATCTGTTGAATCGCACTGTTATCTTGGCATACATATATCAAATACATTAAATTGAACAATACAGAGCAACTCAGTCACACACACAAAAAGCACAACAGACATTGGGAAATATTAGACGAAATTTAAATAAATGCCCAACCCAAATCAAGTCCATAGCCTACAAAACCCTTGTCCGCCCTATACTTGAATATGCGTCAGCATCATGGGATCCACATTGCCTAAGAAATATCAAACTCATAGAAAGAACACAGAGACAAGCCGCCAGATTTTGTAAGAACAACTATTCTAGAGAGCCAGGAACGGTAACACAACTCCTTAAAGATCTCCAGTGGGACACCCTCCAATCAAGAAGAAAAACCCAAAGACATAGCATATTATATAAAATGGAACATAACCTCATAGATATCACACTAGATCAATACATCAAACGCAACACCAGATGCTCACGTAAACATAATAAACAGTTAGTACAAATCAGGCACTCGACAAACATATTTGGAAACAGCTTTTTCCCAGTCACAATAAAAGAGTGGAATTCTCTACCTCCAAGCATTGTATTAAGTACATCACTGAATTCATTCCAGATTAGTATAGCCCAACATGTAAAAAATTAATCCATAAGAGCCACCATGCGCACTGGCGTGATGTGTCCATACGACATTTTGCCAGTCAAAATACAGATACAGTTGTTATATCAAAGGCACCTTTGCAAACAGCATCGAGCTGTAATTGAACGAGACGGTGGCGTAGTAACACACGTAACCGGAAGGGGCAGCGGTATTATCCGAGTATGTGCGTTACTACGCCACCGTCTAATAAATTACAGCAGAACGCATGTCGCAAAGGTACCGTTTGATATGTACATCGCATTCCTAACAACTCAGTGTAGCCAATTCAAATTCAATGTTGGAGACTAAGTTCTCTGTCTTCACAGTCGGTTGATGTGCGTGTCTAAAACGATTGAATCATGGCAGAGTCTTGATGTAGAAAAATTATTTCAAAGTTACACCAGCCCCCGTTAGCTGCGGGCGGTGCCGACTGACGTTCTAGTCACCGGTTGTAGATTGCGTGTCGGTGAAATCGTTGACCACTATGCGAGGCTGGGTTGTTCTGTGTCTTGTGTTGGCGTATCTGGTGGCATTGACCGCTGGCTATCGGCACTATCGGCCACATCGGCCCCACCGCCCCTCCCACTACCATGGACCCAAGGGAGATATGCCCATTAAAATCTACCCCCAAGGACCGCACCGCCCGTACTGCTTCCACTGCGGAACTGTCGCCGGCGCCAACAGACTGTTCGAAGGTAACAATGTCATATTATGTTCACGCGAATAGAGTATATATATATATATATATATATATATATATATACAAACACATAGCTGTATATAACTGTCAGCGGCAGCAAGTCATGGAAATTGTTATGAACTATTGTTTATATAAGAGTATAATAAATAATCACATATAATAACAATGTGTCCTCAGCGTACAAATGGACAACGATAATATGATTGCGTGTAGGTTATTTGTATAATTGTGTGTATTTGTCTCTACTAAAACCAGACACCAGTGCATGATTTATTCGACTGTTTCTTTCTAGTTGGTCATGTATTGTGATTCCGACTTCTCCCCAGTGCCCACGTATTTTACCTCGCTTCGTCGCCGTACGTAGTTAGCTTAGACTCGATGTCATATCAACTTTTGACGAATTGTTATTGTACACGGATCAGACGCTCTATTTACATGGGCAGTTAAAACATGCAACGGTACATAAACCTGTGGGAAGACAATATGTACAAATACAACTTGCAACTGTTGACTTTGTAGAGACCGTGCACGTTTGTTGAACCAGAGCAACGGTTTACCTGATAAAAACAATTAATTCGAACCGTTGCAAATTTCCAAATACAAATACCAGTGTAAAGAGAAAACCAGGCACTTTCCGTTACAACGACCTGTATCGCTCCTCTCTCAAGTACATTCGAGTTTACCGTAACTACTTCGGCACTTTGTCTTACGCTTACGTAAACATTAAAAACAACATACAGCAATAAGACTTTTTACATTCGTCATACGCATCATGATACCGCAAAGGTCAAATACAGTTACCTGCTATATGTGATTGCAGTGGACCTCTACAAGAAGGCTAAGGGTGTGAGCGGTAGCGGAAATATCATTCTGTCTCCGTTCAGCGTTTCCACCGTTCTGGCAATGACCTACGCCGGCGCTCACGGAACGACTAAGTCTCAGATGAAGAACGTCCTACGGTTCAACAGCTTTCCGACCTATTGCAGTGTCAACGAGGGATTCAAGGACTTGCTACTCGCTCTCTCCGCTACCAATATCAACCACGCCAATCGCGTCTTCATTGAGAGCACGCTCAGGTTATTATTATACTTGATGTCGCGACGCATTTTGTCTAGTTAGCGATTTGCTTGGATTCGACTAGTAACCGGAATCCAGTGGAATTGGCTAGGTAGAAGTAGTGATCGGGAGAAATGAGGAGATCCTCATTTGCACACCGTAGCTAATAAGTAAGTAAAAATGGGTACTAAATATACTGTTCGTGCAAAAATATCAATTATGACGAACATTGATGATAGTTCTACAAGTAAAATTTTGCAAAGAAGAAAGTTTGTTTACCCCTGTGTAAACTCCAAGCCATTGTGAGCAGTATTGGGTGTTGTGTTCCAGCCTGTTGAGCAGATACAAACACGTGACAAAGAACTACTATGGCGCAGAAGCAGTAGTCGTGCCGTTCAGCAGGTCAGTGTCATTGTGTGAAAAAGCTCCCCAGCCTAGTGTCCACTACTGACGTGCTAGTTCTTTTATGCAACCTTTTACGTAGTTTTCGTGATAGCACCTTATTACTAACGTATTTAATGTTTGCGTAATTATTGATTCAAGTGATTCTAAACATTGGAAAATTCACATAGATACGCCATACGAATAAGCACATGTTTCTGTGTTAATTATGTCGGCATTTATTGTTCTCTCGAAAACCACTGAAGTTAACAGTTTGTTTTATGATTTAGCCAACATTACTCAGTAGGTTGAGGGCCAATTGTCGGCCTGGCAACTGACATTAAGCAAATTACAAGATGTAACAACCAAAGTCCATTCTTTCAACAAGTTAAAAAAAAAAAAAAAAATTAAAATTAAATCGACTGTGGATTTTGCTTAAACTATTCACACCCACACATTGCCTCGAACGAGAACCATAAATATCATTTGAAATTTTCAGCATGGCGTCACTGTGTCGACAACTCATCAATAACTGGGTGGGGACACAAACTGACGGAAAGATCGACAACCTACTGCCCGCCGGCAGCGTTGACCCGCAGACAGTGATGGTGCTGGTGAACGCCATCACCTTCAAAGGCTACTGGAAGCACGAATTTTCAGCGATGATGACGAAGTATGAAGCGTTCCACCAATCGTCCACACGCCACGTCTATATGATGCACATGGGGTGTGGGCCAAAGAAGTTTCGCTACGCCTACGTGTCGTCAATCAAGTCTGCGGTGGGCGAGCTGCCCTTCTATAATAGCAAAATCGCTATGTACGTCGTTCTTCCCCGTAAGAACCTCCGGTTGTCCTACGTTGAAAAGAGGTTCTCATGGAACCCCAACACCCTTAGGTTGAAGCCCCGTCTTATGTCCATCTCGCTGCCCAAGTTCAAAGTGAAGAAAGACACGGCTATGACTGCGCTGCTTAAAGGCCTTGGGAATGAAGGATGTATTCAACGAAGCTAAAGCCGATCTCACTGGCATCGCCGGCAGCAGCAGTAAGTTGTGGGTGGACGAAGTGTACCATCAGACCTACATCAACGTGAAAGAGGCGGGCATTGAAGCGAGCGCAGCCACGGCAGCCGCCGTCTGCGTGGTGTCAAGAGGCAGGCGAAGAATCTTCAAGCTCGTGGTCAATCGTCCCTTCCTCTTCTTCATCTGGGATAAAGAGACCGATAGTCTTCTCTTCAACGGCAGATTCACGGGTTGATCGACACTGTCGTCTCACGCTTGCTGTACCTATTGCTGAATGTCATTGATCGTGCATAATGTATTGATGTTACCGCAACTAGGTAAAGTTAACATTATTGGAAATGGTAGAATAAACTGTTTTTCAGTAACCAAATACGCAGTTATTGTATCACTTGCGTAAAATCGAATAATCGTCGACAGGACATTTATCAGGTAATGTTGATCCACACAAAAAATGATAATGGTGGCGGGCCGGGAAGTTGGTGGTTTGGAGAATGTGATTTAGATAATGCGGGGGACCCTTACATTCCTCGCCGAATGTGGTCTTTTGTCAACATGATAATCTCACTCATCTGCTCTGAACAAGCATTAATTTAAAAGGAGGGTGGCTGTATTAGAAGGGCTTGTGGAGTTTGGAGTTCTTACCTATAAACATTTAAAGAAAATACGGTGAATGAATCAACTTAACAACATTTCAAAATTTCTTATTACAAATAACGAGACTTTATCGCAGGATTAATTACAAGAGAAAGGCAAATGAATGAGAAAGTCAAGAGCATTACCATGTATTATGTAAAGATGTATTTACGTTTTGAAAATATTATGGGGAAAAATTGGATCAGACGATGCACGAACCTAAAACCTTCTCGTTCACAGTTAAACACACTATTGATTCGGCCACGACATGAATGATATGCCGTGTGTGTGTGTGTGTGTGTGTGCGCGCGCGCGTGTGTGTGTGCGTGCGTGTGTGTTTATACGCAAAGAACTTAGTAAATATAAACAAAAACTAACTAAATATCAAGGTAGAAAATATTGACCACTATTAATTTCGGAAGTTACTCTGCTCATTAGAGTGACACCTGAAAGTACAATTGCGTGCACGCACTCACTACGATGTTCAACAGATTTGTACAAGACGATGTAGACAGTATGCTTCAATATTTTAATAGTGATTGTTCTTTTCACTTTTAAATTAGGAACGCCAATTTAGGAGTCGGGCGCCACCAAATGTACGACAGATGTTGAATTTATACTGACATGGTATTTAATGTTCAGGAAAGACAACATATGGAGAATGCGAAATTGAGCCGTTTTTATACAACATTTGTGTATTTCAATCAAGCATAAGATGTAGAATAAAATTAAGTATATAACTTTCCAACATTTGTGTGATATCGCTGTAGATGCATGGACTCTAAAACTGCACAAAATAATGCTATATTAACTCTAATTGTATCTTATTTTACTAAGTACGGGATGTGCAGATCTACGCGCCAGAAATATATAGTACCAAAACCACTAGAATTGCCTTTAAGTTTCCAATGATGACAGTTACTAAGATGTGACGGTGTTCCTCCGTAAATATGCATCAGTGCTGTTTAGGAATGTTTTGCACACAAACTCGTGGCATTCCGGAGTCATTGCATGTGTTAGTTGTACATATTCTCAGTCCGATCATGCGGATAATACATATTAATTTAACGGTGCAGTTGAATCCAATTCTGAAACTAACAAAGTCTAATCAATGGAATGTGCTGTGACATCTCAATATATATAGATACGAGACCACATTCGGGTTTTTACGTTTCATTTGTTGCATTTCTCACTGCGAACAGGTAAAGTGACATTCATTTGTGAGCGACGTTGTGAGGCGGCGGCCGCGGAGTATAGCGAACTGCGCCCGTGACAAGTGAGGAGCCACTTCCACTTATTACGAACGGAGTCGCTGCTACGCCGCCTAGTGGCAGACGCTCGGTGACGCCTTTGTTATAACGTGTATCACGTTACGACGGGATCGCTATCCAAGTCTACAGGGCAGAGAGCCGGCGATCCCATACAATATGCCGAACATGCAGTTCTTCCGCGCGTTCGTGTTGTTCTCGTCAAGAAGCTGACCGAAGGTGCTGCCCAAGACTTCGCGGAAAATAAGTAACACGCACATACGGACTCAATCTCACGCAAACCACAGCAAATTGGTCTCAACTTACGTGGATGTGCTCATGTTTGGTGCCAGGTCTGGCGGCATGGTGATTGGCTATATGTTCCAGCATGCTGTCGAGGACCACCGAACTGTGCAGTTTATTGATGACTTCACTCAGTACCGTCAGCACACGCACCATGAAGGCATTGAACTCGCCACTGTGCATGTCAGCAACGTTGACACGATTGAAGAGTGCTCGCGATGTCGGTTGACATTGAAAAATCTGCAATTTGAATATGGCACGAGATCATAAACTATGTAGGGGAGAGGAGTAATGGCTGCAACATGAGTTGGATGTAGCAGAGTTAATGCTAAGTTCGTGGGTGTCCATTTCCTAATTTGATTTAACAATGCATTTCAGAATAACATTTAGAGATACTAAATGGTTATCCTACACAAAATGTAAATAATATTGCTTCCTCTGTAACAATTAGAACATGGAACTAGTTTCTCATTTAATTTAAAAGTAAAGTACGATTGTCTTATAGAGCTTTTTCATTATACTTAGGCCAGCGAAACATCCGAAAACGTCAAATGTTCGTACCCGTATAATGTTAGATATCTTCAACAAAATGGGTGCATTCCTTTATCACGTTGTCGGCGTCCTCGTACGAACATTGCTCGCCAGCCAGCGCCACCGTCGCGCCACAAAGCACCAGCTCCGCTAGAATGAGGGAGTTCATCTTGCTGCAAACACACAGGCAACGGTGTGCGCGCATGTGTGTGTGTGTGTGTGTGTGTGTGTGTATGCACGTGCGCACGTATTAGTTAGTGCATGCATGTATGCATTCATGCATATATGCACAGCTCAAAGACGGATCTAAACTTGTTGGCAGGGGCATCACAGTCAGTCGATTTAAAGATGCATGTTGAATTAAACTACCATTGCTGGGTTTTTTAAGTTTATATACAACATGAACAATAGTTACTTATTTGATAATAATGGATCAAATGATACTGTTTTTTGGAAATTTTTATTTAAAAGATGGACGATCTCAGATTGCAAATTTAAGATACGTAACAAAAATGCCAATCCTTGGGCATTACGTAATAATGTTGATCGATGGGCATTCAGGGGTCAGTTCAGAACAATCACAGAAATCACGAGTAACGTTGCGAATAATCGATATACGTCGATATATGTGTACGAACCCAAAAACCGTCAAAAACGTTAGTTAATGAAGAATTTCAAAATATATATACGTTACTCGTTTTCAATGAGTCATAAATGAGCCCCTGGATGTTTGGCGCTCGATGTATAAAAAAGCCGTCTAAGAGGAAACCAAACACGCATACTCATTCACGCACACCCGCATACTCACGCATGCACGCACGCACGCACGCACGCACACACAAAAAAAACCCAAAACAACAACAGTTAACGAACAACAATACAATTATAGCCATAAAATATGACATCGATAATTTATATACAACTACCTTTATAACTGATAACAATCGTTGTGTATCTGTATGTGACGTATCTCACCAGGTGTGTATCTGTATGTGACGTATCTCACCAGGTGTGTTTGTGTGGTTCCTCCTTTCACAGCGATGTTCGAAGGCGAATTGAAACGAACTCCCCACGCGCGCCCTATATTCTCACTAGCCGTTTTTGTGCAAACCACAAGACGATTTTTTTTACCAGGAGTACCTGTTTCTGTCCTTCAGTTTAGATTTAGATTGTCTAATTGTTTAAATAATTACAAGCGAGCCCACGTTGCAAAAACAAAAGTAGTGGCAGTAGCGCTCCGTGTGTCAGGTGTCTGATTAGGGTTAGTCACATATCTAGTCGCAAAATACCTCAACCTATCAAGCATTACGAATGAGTGGGTGGTGGGTTGACGGGGCGAAAGCGCGAGGTGGGGTGGACGTGGGAGCCCGCTCCCTTCCCATTGACACTCTTAGAATAGAATAAGTGGGATCGAGCAATATGGTGGCACCAACAATAAGATTGCTACTCAATTAATATATATTGCAGTTGTGGTTGTAAGCCCTTTTCATTTTAATTTGATAGCCAAACATGAATCGCCGAGGTTGAGTGGGTTGGGTTTTATTAAATAAAACACTTGAAAATGTGCCATTTTGTGCCAATTTAGGGAGCAAAGGGAAATATTTGGAAAAGTACACTTGAAAGATGCATTAGGATGACACTAAGTATTCTTATTTTAGTAAATTAATATATATATATATATAATAATATATCAAATCTGATTGTTGGCATTTACTGGAAGAAGATATATTAATTTATCAAAATATACTGCATGCCATTATTATACTGAATTTGTGGCCAAAAGGGGAACATCGAGGGTTAAGACTGGGGAGGGGTGCCCATCTATTGAGAAACTTTCCCGAATAGAATCCCTGAAAGGTGATACAAAATAATGACACTTAGATTCTAATTGTTAGCCAATTATTCTATTTTAATATAAATAAAAAAATCTTTTTGCTCAAAAAAGGGGTTCGGACATCCTGGACGTCCCTCTAGATCCGCCCACGGTTAGTCACGAAGTATAAATCGATATGGTGGCGCCACCTATTGAACGGAACATATCTTAATGCATATACAAATACAGAAAAATGCATTGATAGTTTAAATCAGATTTTAAACCCATCTGTAGCGCGATTCCCGCGGAAAGTTGATATTTAACGAGCTAGGCTGTCAAGTGATGTTGTGACGTCAGAGGCGCGAATGTCGCACAACATGCCAGCACTTTCAATACATTCAGAGCATGTTTACAAAGATAGATATTGAGTCGAAGCGAACGTCAGAATGAGTTATTGTGCCGTATTCCGAAGTAATACAAACACTAGTCATAATAGAGGAACACGCATTTATTTTATGGTTCCACACGAATCCAACTTTGTTTAAAATGGTTTCGATTACGACCCAGGGAAAGAAATCTACATCAGTAAACATACACACACGAAAATATTGTATCCAAATGCAGAAAGTAACGTTTTAATATAATTACATATTATGATATCATAACATCGTATGACGAAAGGGCTGTACAATTTAGCATAATCCTGAATCCGGTTAAGTGTTCTTCCGTCAGTCAACAAGTGGTTGTGCGTTGGCTCAGCGCGTCCGGGTTTATAACGACGTAAAGTGTGCGGTTGATCTCGGTTCTAGCTTGACAACAACATTTTAAAGCGTACTTTTGTTTATCTTTTCGCAAAGTAATATAAACTGTACAGTATATAGCAAAGGGACTAATCTTCAAATTAATCAGTGCAATAAACCCACATTGCCAATAAAAATAGCGTCAAATAAAGAATTGTACCGATTGGTAATGTGTGTTTATAGCACTATATCTAGTAGATGCATTAAGCGCCTTTCATTTTCAAAATGGGTGCACGTTTCTCACGGGTGCTGAATGGGACGTCGGGCTGTCAGTCTCTCACATGATTAGTTCTGTGAACTGTTATAAATACATTACTCCAGTACTCTGTCAAAGTGAAATACTTTGGTGAGAGAATTTGTTTGAAAAAGTCAAAGTTTATAATAGCTTCTATCAGTCGAAATGCAAGGCGAATTTTCTTTCATAATTCATGTCGTCATTGTTTAAAGTATTTGAGTAAACAACATTTAATGGCATAGTTAAATGCGTCATAAAAAAGATGTTTACTATTCATTCTAAATGTAAGTTGGTTAAACTATTAGAATACACGCTTACATGGGAAAATTTGCATCGTTGTGTCGAGAGGTTAGAACAAACTCAAAAGTGTGCAGCGAACTATAAAAAGGTTGAAGCACTGCCAGAGTAATACCGTAATAACTTGACCGACGTATCGGAATTACTTGTGATACACTTTCTTGTTTTAGACAAGGCTGCTCCAATAACGTAATGTAGTCGCACTTTAAAGTGCTACTGTGTCAAAATTCTAGATGTGACTGTTTTTCACACTGGTGCTAACATTGAAATATTGAGTGACTGGTATAAATCATAAAATGCATTAAAACTCGTCACGTAGTAGGGAAAACTAAAATGCACCAAATATTTAGAAATGTATACACTTATTAAATGTGCATTTGTATGTGTGTGTGTGTCCGCTCTTCTTTCTTTAAAGAGAGCAGTAAGTCGACAAGATGTTGTCTATATCGTCATTGTTTCTTGCCCTTGTTTGTTATGCTGACCTAATTCAATTTGTTGGTATTCTCCTTGACTAATATACGACTATGTAATTCGTATTTTATATACATATAAGAGGAGAGAAAGAAGTGGAGAGATGTAAATAATTTAAGTGCAAAGGTAGAATTAGCTATCGATTCCAACCTAATGCGATCGTTGAAAGACACAAAAGGTTGTCGGTTTTTTAAGCACTGGCATTTCATTCCTAACAAAGAGATGCGTACAATAAAAATTATGGATCTGGAAATAAGAGTTACCGATCGAAACCGTGTGAAATTCATCGTGAACACTGACCGTTATTGGCCGGGTCAGCGTGACCGTCTAACCAACACACGGGCCACGAGATGCGGTGTTGTTTATGTTGTCTAACAAAAGAATGCTGTTAAAACGTTTCGCGTAACATCAAAATACCAAAGGGCGGTATTGTATGAATTAAGTGGGCAAGTTCCTAAAAAGACATCACAACTAAATACGAAAATTGACACAGAGTTGATGGGGGCAATTCGAATAAGAAAAAGTAAATTATAAATTAGCACGGTATCCTGTATCTAGGACTGCGCAAAGCGCTTTACATTTCACCTCCTGACAGACCTTTTCATTCGAACGCCATCTTCTCTTGACGATGGTCAAGTTGATATCGTATGTCTTCTCATCGGATAGAATGCGCTGCATCGTTTTGGCAACTCCAACCGACTTGATCGTATTACCTATCCAGGATCTCAGGGTAAACATCCGTAGTGACAACATAAAATCCTCTTGGCGATATTATACCTAAAGCACTAGTTAGCATTGGGGGCTTAGGTATACCATCGCCAAGTGGTTTTATGTTATTGTAGAATTTCAACTAATTATTTGAATGAACGTTCACATTCTGTAACGGGCTCAAAGCTGCCGTCTCCCTCCCTCTCTCACTCCCTCTCTTTCTCACTCTTTCTCTCCCTCCCTTCCTCCCTCACTACCTTCTTACCTTCCTCCCGCCCCCCTTCTCTCTCTATATATATATATATACATATATATCTTTCTCTCCCCATTGACGGCCACAACGTGACTCGTTTTCTTCTGACCAACTCTGCGAATAGGTCGTCCACCTTTTAATGCTCTATCTAATTGTTGGTAATTGTGACTTATGACACATCTTAGAATGGCAGCTCTGTTCTATTTCAAATTAATTGGCATGTGTCATCTATTTTTGTTTGATTGGTGTTGTTCAACATTTGGTGACATGACTTCGCGCAATAACTGCAGCGTGGTTGAAAGCTTCCAAGAGAAGTCGATATGGTGTTCGATTGAACAAGTCTGCCAGGGAGTAAAGTGTAAAGCGCTTTGAGCAGTCCTAATGACTGTATACCGCGCAATAGGGTCTATAAGAACTTACCGTTAGTGTAACTAATTAAATTGATCCTCCAGTTATCTCATCAATTAGGAGTACATTTTTCAATTGATGCGAAACAGTCGAAACGACTCTAAATTTAGGCTACATTGACCTTTAGGTCGCAGGTTCACATTTCATAATAAACAATTTTTTCGTATTCATCTTTCTTTGGGGTATCTATTATGTTCTGTTAAACCATTGGTACTGTTAGAAACGTATTACATAAGAAAGTATTGTCATTATACAAAATAATATTATTTGTACACGTGGAGCGCGATGGTGTAGTGTTTATTTGTACTCGTGGAGCGCGGTGGTATAGTGTTATTATTTGTACAGGTGGAGCGCGGTGGTGTAGTTATTATTTTATACGTGGAGCGCGGTGGTGTAGTGTTATTATTTGTGCACTTGGAGCGCGGTGGTGTAGTGTTATTATTTGTATACGTGGAGCGCGGTGGTGTAGTGTTGTTATTTGTACACGTGGAGCGCTGTGGTGTACTGTTATTATTTGTACACGTGGAGCGCGGTGTTGTAGTTTGAAGCGTCGGACTCTCAATCGAGATTCCTCGTTCTAATCCGCTTGCTGCCGTTTCCAACGCTGGGCATGTTCGTGAACTCGGCGTTCCTCCAGTTCATTCTGCTGTGTGAATGTGTACATGGCTGTAGACAGTGATGAATATTTGTGTACGAATAGTCTTCGCGCAGTAACTTCAACGTGGCTGAGTGCTTTTATGTGAAGTCGAGATGGTGTTCGTTTGAACAGGTATGCCAGGGAAGTACTAATAGAGGTTAAACAGCGCGTACGCTATCCGTTCCCCGGTGCAAATCCCATGTTAAAAGAGGGATTCCCCCCGAAGCGCGCCAAGCGCTTACGCTTATGATTTATGCAAATGAGCTCTTTGGCGCGCCTTGGGGGTGATTCAAATGACCTTATATGGGCATTGTGGGCGTGGCTAGTTATGCAAATGAGCTTAGAAAAGTAGTTCCGATCCCATGTTAAGAGATAGGGAATTTTTACCCATGTTAAAAGATAGGTCATTTTTATCCCATGTTAAAGGATAGGAGCTATTATCGTACAGGTATGCGACCACTTTTTTAATTTTTATCCATATTAAAGGATAGGGAGTTTTCACCATGTTAAAGCATAATCGTAAAGGTATGCGACCACTTTTTGAAAAAATAACACCTAATATGATTTGAATATGTCACACACGAGATTGCTTGGCCGTAGGCCGAGGCTCCGCCAAGGGACCGAGCCCTTATTTGGTTGACGATGACGTGTGTAAAATGTGGTGTTATAATAAGGCGTAATGTATAACAAAAGGATTATAAATTCAGCGTACGTCGTTTTGTCTGAAGTAATGTATACGAAATGTAGACTACATATAGGACTATGTTATATCAGAACCTGTAGTCTCGTTTTGTTTCGAACAGAGTGACCATCGTGGAATTTGACCTTTGGTATCATTTCCGTACGGTAGTTTTTCTCCAGGATAGGACATTTTTATCCCATGTTAAAGCATAGGAGCTATTATCGTACAGGTATGCGACGATATTTTGAATTTTTGGCGCGGATCAAGCGACGCTACTGGAGAAGTGTTTGGACTTGTTTGTTTACTGCGCGCGGGAACCACACTGTGATTGCGCAATGCCATCGTTCGTGGCTATAAATAAACTCGTACGCGGAGACGTGTCTGAACTTTTTGTGCGTGCGCGAGCGCGCGCACCCTGTATGGCGTCATTAAACTGCTACGCACAGTAATTTTGCGCGCGAGGTTGAGTTGATTATACAGATAGTGGTTTGGTGACCCATTGTTTTGAGCTTTCGCGCTTGAATATAATCCCATCATTTGATGTTATTGTCAGTGACATTATAGCGAGTGAAAAATGTCCCTGTTAACCAATTTAAACTGGTATGAACCGGTAATCAAAGCTCTGTGTGTTGGAAGAACAATCCGATATTCGTCCCGTAATAAAACATACGAGATACCAGTATTTGTCATACGAGATTTGTACTTACCAGTCGTATCACAGTTGATAGCCTGTTTGTAATCTGTTTTGAAGGAGTATTCCCTGTTAAGTCTCATCTATTTTTCTCGCTGTCATCACTAACGAAATAAACACAATCGATGTGCTATGTACGATGCGCTATGGGCGAGCCACGTTGTCGACTCAGTGCCAGTGGCCTTGACATCAAAGTTGTCAAACCTCTTTTTCGAATCAGGCGCTTAACAAAGTGAAGCATTATGATAGAACAGTACAGGTGTATTAGCTATCGTTTTGTAAGAACTATATTGAACAGCAGTATAATTCAAACTAAACTGATAACGAATGCTCTGTATGTTCGAAGAACAATAGACTAGTGTTATTATTATTATATCAGGTAGCGATTAAATTCGTGTCTCTTATAAAACCCGTACTCGAGATGTATCTGGACTTGTTTGTTTGTTACGACTGCGAGCGTGCGCACCCCGTATGACGTCATCAGTTATGTCTGTATGTAGTTCAGTATAGAAACATTACACAGTTATGTTTGCGTATATTTCAATACAGATGATAGGTAGTTATATATATATATATTTATATATATATATGCGTATTTCAGTAGAGACGTTAGTCAGTTATGTATCTGTGTAGTTCAGTACAGATATGTTAGCCACTTATGTCGGTGAGCAGTCACGTATGTGTGTAGTTCAGTACAGATATGTTAACCACTTATGTATATGTGTAGTTCAGTTCAGAGATGATAGCCAGTTATGTATGTGTGTAGTTAAGTATAGAGATGATAGTCAGTTACGTATGCGTGTAGTTCGGTAGAGATGCTAGCCAGTTATGAATGTGTGTAGTTCAGTACAGAGACGTTAGCCACTTATGTATGTGTGTAATTCAGTACAGATATGTTAACCACTTATGTATGTGTGTAGTTCAGTACAGAGATGTTAGCCTGTTATGTCGGTGTGTAGTTTAGTACAGAGATGATAGCCAGTTATGTCTGTGTGTAGTTTAGTACAGATATGTTAACCTGTTATGTCTGTGTATTGTTCAGTAGAGATGATAGCCACTTATGTATGTGTGTAGTTCAGTACAGAGATGTTAGCCTGTTATGTCGGTGTGTAGTTCAGTAAAAACGTTATCCGGTTATGAATGTGTGTAGTTCAGTACAGAGATGTTAGCCAGTTATGTATCTGTGTAGTTCAGTACAGATATGTTAGTCGGTTATGTATGTGTGTAGTTCAGTACAGAGATGTTAGCCTGTTATGTATCTGTGTAGTTCAGTACAGAGATGTTTGCCTGTTATGTCGGTGTGTAGTTCAGTAAAAACGATAGCCGGTTATGTATGTGTGTAGTTCAGTACAGAGACGTTAGTCGGTTATGTATGTGTGTAGTTCAGTAGAGACGTTAGCTGGTAATGTCTGTGTGTAGTTCAGTACAGAGATGATAGCCAGTTACGTATGTGTGTAGTTCAGTACAGAGACGTTAGCCTGTTATGTCTGTGTGTAGTTCAGTAGAGATGTTAGTCAGTTACGTATGTGTGTAGTTCAGTACAGAGATGATAGCCAGTTACGTATGTGTGTAGTTCAGTACAGAGACGTTAGCCTGTTATGTATGTGTGTAGTTCAGTAGAGATGTTAGCCTGTTATGTCGGTGTGTAGTTCAGTACAGAGATGATAGCCAGTTACGTATGTGTGTAGTTCAGTACAGAGATGATAGCCAGTTACGTATGTGTGTAGTTCAGTACAGAGATGTTAGCCTGTTATGTCGGTGTGTAGTTAAATAAAAACGTTAGCCGGTTATGTATGTGTGTAGTTCACTAGAGACTAGCTGGTAATGCACGTGTGTAGTTCACTAGAGACTTTAGCTGGTAATGCATGTGAGTAGTTCAGTACAGATGATAGTCAGTTATGTATGTGTGTAGTTCAGTACAGAGACGTTAGCCAGTTACGTATGTGTGTAGTTAAGTACAGAGACGTTAGCCAGTTATGTATATGTGTAGTTCAGTAGAGATGATAGCCATTTATATCTGTGTGTAGTTCAGTACAGAGATGTTAATGAACTCAGACCAACTAGTCGGACAAACGAAACACTATACTTTGACCAAACCGCTGCACGAATCGAACTATTGACACAAGTTGTACAAACGAAACACTAAACTTAGCCGAACACGTGACACGAATTGAACTCAGACCAACTAGTCGGACAAACGAAACACTTCACTTTGACCAACACGCTGCACGAATCGAACTATAGACACGAGTTGTACAAACGAAACACTAAACTTAGCCGAACACGTGACACGAATTGAACTCAGACCAACTAGTCGGACAAACGAAACACTACACTTTGATCAACACGCTGCACGAATCGAACTATAGACACGAGTTGTACAAACGAAACACTAAACTTAGCCGAACACGTGACACGAATTGAACTCAGACCAACTAGTCGGACAAACGAAACACTACACTTTGATCAACATGCTGCACGAATCGAACTATAGACACGAGTTGTACGAACGAAACACTAAACTTAACGGGTTATCGCGTCAAATCCCTCTGCTTTCAGGCAATTCGACGGGTTATCGCGTGACATCCCTCCGCTTTCAGGCAATTCGACGTGTTATCGCGTAAGATTCCCTCAAAAAGATGGAATTTCAGGCAATTCGACGTGTTATCGTGTAAGATTCCCTCAAAAAGATGGAATTTCAGGCAATTCGACGTGTTATCGCGTAAGATTCCCTCAAAAAGATGGAATTTCAGGCAATATGATTACAGTTGGAAATAGTTAGTTTGCATTAACTCTTTAGGTGCTTAACACCAAAAAGTTCCCTTATGTTTCCCTTTAAAACATGCAACGGTACATAAACCTGTGCGAAGACAGTATATACAAATACAACTTGCAACAGTTGACCCAACGTGTAAAACAATTAATTCGAACCGTTGCAAATTTCCAAATACAAATACCAGTGTAAAGAGAAAACCAGGCATTTTCCGTTACAACGACCTGTATCGCTCCTCTCTCAAGTACATTCGAGTTTACCGTAACTACTTCGGCACTTTGTCTTATGCTTGTCATGATACCGCAAAGTTAAAATACAGTTACCTGCTATATGTGATTGCAGTGGACCTCTACAAGAAGGCGAAGGGTGTGAGCGGTAGCGGAAATATCATTCTGTCTCCGTTCAGCGTTTCCACCGCTCTGGCAATGACCTACGCCGGCGCTCGCGGAACTACTAAATCTCAGATGAAGAAAGTCCTACGGTCCAACAGCTTTCAGTCCTATTGCAGTGTCAACCAGGGATTCAAGGACTTGCTACTCGCTCTCTCCGCTACCAATTACAACCACACGCTCAAAGTCGCCAATCGCGTCTTCATTGAGAGCACGCTCAGGTTATTATTATACTTGATGTCG
The DNA here is from genome assembly GCA_020002185.1 of Paraescarpia echinospica. Classification (NCBI taxonomy): domain Eukaryota; kingdom Metazoa; phylum Annelida; class Polychaeta; order Sabellida; family Siboglinidae; genus Paraescarpia; species Paraescarpia echinospica. The sequence continues at coordinate 42,970,270 of CM034536.1, read as the reverse complement.
CCACGCATTTTGTCTAGTTAGCGATTTGCTTGGATTCGACTAGTAACCGGAATCCAGTGGAATTGGCTAGGTAGAAGTAGTGATGGGGAGATATGAGGAGATCCTCATTTGCACACCGTAGCTAATAAGTAAGTAAAATGGGTACTAAATATACTGTTCGTGCAAAAATATCAATTATGACGAACATTGATGATAGTTCTACAAGTTAAATTTTGTAATCAAGAAAGTGTGTTTAACCCTGTGTAAACTCCAAGCCATTGTGAGCAGTATTGGGTGTTGTGTTCCAGCGTGTTGAGCAGCTACAAACACGTGACAAAGAACTACTATGGCGCAGAAGCAGTAGTCGTGCCGTTCAGCAGGTCAGTGTCATTGTGTGAAAAAGCAAACCAACCTAGTGTCCACTACAGACGTGCTAGTTCTTTTGTGCAACCTTTTACGCAGTTTTCGGGAAAGCACCTTATTATTAACGTATTTAATGTTTGCGTAATCATTGATTCAAGTGATTCTAAACATTGGAAAATTCATATGGACACGCCATACGAATAAGCACATGTTTCTGTGTTAATTATGTCGGCATTTATTGTTCTCTCGAAAATTACGTGTCGTGAAGTTCGCAGTTTGTTTTATGATTTAGCCAACATTACTCAGTAGGTTGAAGGCCAATTGTCGGCCTGGCAACTGACATTAAGCAAATTACAAGAAATAAACATGTTTATTAAATTAAATCGACTGCGGATTTTGCTTAAACTATTTACACCCACACATTGTCTCGAACGAGAAACATCAATATAATTTGAAATTTTCTGCATGGCGTCACTGTGTCGACAACTCATCAATAACTGGGTGGGGACACAAACTGACGGAAAGATCGACAACCTACTGCCCGCCGGCAGCGTTGACCCGCAGACAGTGATGGTGCTGGTGAACGCCATCACCTTCAAAGGCTTCTGGAAACATGAATTTACAGCGAGGATGACGAAGTATGAAGCGTTCCACCAATCGTCCACACGCCACGTCTACATGATGCACATGGGGTGTGGGCCAAAGAAGTTCCGCTACGCCTACGTGTCGTCAATCAAGTCTGTGGTGGTCGAGCTGCCCTTCTATAATAGCAAAATCGCTATGTATGTCGTTCTTCCCCGTAAGAACCTCCGGTTGTCCTACGTTGAAAAGAGGTTCTCATGGAACCCCAACACCCTTAGGTTGAAGCCCCGTCTTATGTCCATCTCGCTGCCCAAGTTCAAAATGAAGAAAGACACGGCTATGACTGCGCTGCTAAAGGCCTTGGGAATGAAGGATCTATACAACGAAGCTAAAGCCGACCTCACTAGAATCGCCGGAAGCAGCAGTAAGCTGTGGGTGGACGAAGTGTACCATCAGGCCTACATCAACGTGAAAGAGGCGGGCACTGAGGCAAGCGCAGCCACGGCTGTCGTCGTCTGCAAGGTGTCAAGAGGCAGACGAAGAATCCCAGAGCTCGTGGTCAATCGTCCCTTCCTGTTCTTCATCTGGGATAAAGAGACCGATAGTCTTCTCTTCAACGGCAGATTCATGGGCTGATCCACACTGTCATCTGAAGCTCGCTGTACCTATTGCTGAATGTCATTGATTGTGCATAATGTATTGATGTTACGGCAACTAGGTAAAGTTAACACTATTAGAAATGGTAGAATAAACTGTTGTTCAGTAACCAAATACGCAGTTATTGTATCACTTGCGTAAAACGATTAATCGTCGACAGGTCATTTGTCAGGTAATGTTGATCCACACGAAAAAGGATAATGGTGGCGGGCCGGGAAGTTTGTGGATTGGAGAATGCGATTTAGATAATGCGGGGGACCCTTACATTCCTCGCCGATTGTGTTCTTTTGTCAACATGATACTCTTACTCATCTGCTCTGAACAAGCATGAATATAAAAGGACGGTGGCTATATTAGAAGTGATTGTGGGACAAACTGGATCCGACGATGCACGAACCTAAATCACAGTTAAACACACTATTGATTGTGTGTGTGTGTGTGTGTGTGTGTGTGTGTGCGTGCGTGCCTGCGTGTGTGTACGCAAAGAACTTAGTAAATAAAAACAAAAACTGCACGTCTGCAGTCAACCCTAGTGCATAAAAACAAAATCAACTCTCACGCACTCATACATAAAAAATAGTAACATAAACAAGTATTTTATAGCAGTACCAGCTCAAGTCAAGCATTCACTAAGTAGTCATGCAAATCAGTTACTATAACTTAGTTTTAATATCACATTTATACACCCACATACTGTTTGCATTGAAGACAGTAGCCGGAGCAGCAGCATCAGCATCTATCTGTCTATGAGTGCATTGAAAATGTGTATTGCAGACGGTATGAATGAATTCCTATAGCGTGTGGTTGTAGTGCGTGGAGCTTTGTATCTGATTACTCCTGTCTATCCGTCTGTTGTCAAATTCAGGTCTGAGTGGGTGGGCATCTTCTGCCAAAATCGTCTTTCGTGTATGGATATGAAAGTGACCTGTCCCTTCCCTACAATCCCACTTGCTTTCCTGATATATTTCCCTAGCCTGTTCCTGTCCTGATTGCTGATATTGCCACTGCAGCACACTGCAACAAAATAAGGCACACTGTTCACCGTTGAAGTATAAAACATTTGCAGCAGTTTTGGACGTACATTAAAAGATCTCAGTTTTCGTAAGAAATACAACCGAGTACGCAGACTTCACTCAGCACCGTTAGCACACGCACCATAAAGGCATTGAACTCGCCACTGTGCATGTCAGCGACGTTGACACGATTGAGGAGTGCTCGCGATGTCGGGTTGACATTGAAAAATCTGCAATTTGAATATGGCACGAGATCATAAACTACGTAGGGGAAAGCAGTAATGGCCGCAACATGAGTTGGATGTAGCAGAGTTAATGCTAAGTTCATGGGTGTCCATTTCTTAATTTGACCTAATTTGATTTAACAATGCATTTCAGAATAACATTTAGAGATACTAAATGGTTATCCTACATAAAATGTAAATAATATTGCTTCCTCTGTAACAATTAGAATATCGAACTAGTTTATCATTTAATTTAAAAGTAAAGTACGATCGTCCTATAGAGCATTTTCATTATACTTAGGCTAGCGAAACATCCGAAAACGTCAAATGTTCGTACCCGTATAATGTTAGATAACTTCAACGAAATGGGTGCGCTGTTGCCACTTCCGGTGATGTGGTTCCATTCCTTTATTACGATGTCGGCGTCCTCGTACGAACAGTGCTCGTCAGCCAGCGCCACCGTCGCACATAGCACCAGCGCCGCTAGAGTTCATCTTGCTGCAAACACACAGGCAACGGTGTGCTCGCATGTGTGTGTGTGTATGCACGTGCGCACGTATTAGTTAGTGCATGCATGTATGCATTCATGCATATATGCACAGCTCAAAGACGGATCTAAACTTGTTGGCAGGGGCATCACAGTCAGTCGATTTAAAGCATGTTGAGTTAAACTACCATTGCTGTTTTTTTTAAAGTTTATATACAACATGAACAATAGTTACTTATTTGATAATAATGGCTAAAATGATACTGTTTTTTTTTAAATTTGTATTTAAAAGATGGACCATCTCAGATTGCAAATTTAAGATAAGTAAAAAAATGCCCATCCTTAGGCATTACGTAATAATGTTGATCGATGGGCATTCAGGGGTCAATTCAGAACAATCACAGAAATCACGAGTAACGTTGCGAATAATCGATATACGTCGATATATGTGTAATGGCCTGTACGAACCCTAAAACCGTCAAAACCTTTAGGTAATGAAGAATTTCAAAATATATATGCGTTACTCGTTTTCGATGAGTCATAGATGAGCCCCTGGATGTTTGGCGCTCGATGTATAAAAAAGCCGTCTAAGAGGAAACTAAACACGCCTGCTCATTCACGCACACACGCATGCTCACGCACGCACACACAACAAAAACCGCAAAAACAACAACAGTAAACGAACAACAGTACGGTTATAGTAATAAAATATGGCATCGATAATTTATATACAACTACCTTTATAACTGATAACAATCGTTGTGTATCTGTATGTGACGTATCTCACAAGGTGTGTATCTGTATGTGACGTATCTCACCAGGTGTGTATCTGTATGTGACGTATCTCACCAGGTGTGTATCTGTATGTGACGTATCTCACCAGGTGTGTATCTGTATGTGACGTATCTCTCCAGGTGTGTATCTGTATGTGACGTATCTCACAGGTGTGTATCTGTATGTGACGTATCTCACCAGGTGTGTATCTGTATGTGACGTATCTCACCAGGTGTGTATCTGTATGTGACGTATCTCACCAGGTGTGTATCTGTATGTGACGTATCTCACCAGGTGTGTATCTGTATGTGATGTATCTCACCAGGTGTGTATCTGTATGTGACGTATCTCACCAGGTGTGTATCTGTATGTGACGTATCTCACCAGGTGTGTATCTGTATGTGACGTATCTCACCAGGTGTGTTTGTGTGGTTCCTCCTTTCACAGCGATGTTCGAAGGCGAATTGAAACGAACTCCCCACGCGCGCCCTATATTCTCACTAGCCGTTTTTGCGCAGACCCCCAAGACGATGTTTTTTACCAGGAGCACCTGTTTCTGTCCTTCAGTTTAGATTTAGATTAATTGTTTAAATAATTACAACCAAGCTAATGTTGCAATAACAAAAGTAGTGACAGTAGCGTTCCGTGTGCCAGGTGCCTGATTAGGGTTACTCACATATCTAGTCGCAAAATACCCCAACCTATCAAGCATTACGAATGAGTGGGTGGTGGGTTGACGGGGCGAAAGCGCGAGGTGGGGTGGACTGGGAGCCCGCTCCCTTCCCATCACCATTCTTAGAATAGAATATGTGGGAACGAGCAATATGGTGGCACCAACAATAAGATTGTTACTCAATTAATATATATATTGCAGTTGTGGTTGTAAGCCCTATTCATTTTAATTTGATAGCCAAGCATGAATCGCCGAGGTTGAGCGGGTTGGGTTTTATTAAATAAAACACTTGAAAATGTGCCATTTTGAGCCAATTTAGGGGGCAAAGGGAAGAATCAGGAGTACTTGCTCTGGGAGGGGCTCCTTTCCCTTCTCTTTGAAATATTTGGAAAAGAACACTTGAAAGATGCATTAGGATACACTAAGCATTGTTATTTTAGTAAATTAATACAATGTGCGATTGTGATGTTAACTCATTTTTGGTGCAAAATGTCACTTGCACCTTTTCGCCATTGCACGGCAGTATAATAGTGAACATTTTTCGTCTCAGTATGTGACTAAAAGTGACACACACCACAGCAAAAATTTTAATAATAAAAACATTATATCATATTGTATATTTAAAGTTGAACATACATTTTATATACACTTTATATTAACCTCTATTTTTTTGTTCCATGTATGTCTATATCTTTGTATTTTATTATTTTTTTATTTCCTTTTATTGTATGTATACATATAAACAATGTTATATATTGATTAGAAACATTCTAAACATATTTTAAGCATTAACAATACACTTACATAAATTATTATTATACTGTATTTAACTTGTTTACTGCAAATTTTAAAATGTTT
>CM034536.1:42856592-42963660 GCA_020002185.1 Paraescarpia echinospica | reverse complement strand
GAGTGAGTGAGTGAGTGAGTGAGTGAGTGAGTGAGTGAGTGAGTGAGTGAACAGACACGAAGGATGAGAGAGTGAGTGAGTGAACAGACAAGATGGGTGAGTGAGTTCAATTCGTGTCACGTGTTCGGCTAAGTGTAGCGTTTCCTTTGTACAACTCGTGTCTATAGTTCTATTCGTGCAGCGTGTTCGTCAAACTATAGTGTTTCGTTTGTCCGACTAGTTGGTCTGAGTTCAATTCGTGTCACGTGTTCGGCTAAGTTTAGTGTTTCGTTTGTACAACTCGTGTCTATAGTTCGATTCGTGTAGCGTGTTGGTCAAAGTATAGTGTTTCGTTTGTCCGACTAGTTGGTCTGAGTTCAATTCGTGTCACGTGTTCGGCAAAGTTTAGTGTTTCGTTTGTATAACTCGTGTCTATAGTTCGATTCGTGTAGCGTGTTGATCAAAGTATAGTGTTTCGTTTGTCCGACTAGTTGGTCTGAGTTCAATTCGTGTCACGTGTGCGGCTAAGTTTAGTATTTCGTTTGTACAACTCGTGTCTATAGTTCGATTCTTGTAGCATGTTGGTCAAAGTATAGTGTTTCGAACTAGTTGGTCTGAGTTCATTAACATCTCTGTACTGAACTACACACATATATAAATGGCTATCATCTCTACTGAACTACACATATACATAACTGGCTAACGTCTCTGTACTGAACTACACACACAGACATAACTGACTATCATCTCTTCTGAACTACTCACATGCATTACCATCTAACGTCTCTAGTGAACTTCACACAGACATAACAAGCTAGTGTCTATGTCCTGAACTACACACACATACATACTTAACTGGCTATCATCTCTTCTGAACTACTCACATGCATTACCATCTAACGTCTCTAGTGAACTTCACACGGACATAACAAGCTAGTGTCTATGTACTGAACTATACATATACATAACTGGCTGTCATCTCGACTGAACAATACACAGACATAACAGGCTAACATCTCTGTACTGAACTACACACCGACATAACAGGTTAACATCTTTGTACTGTCTTTAGTTGTGAAGTGTAAGGGTATTAGTAAGGTTCCCAACGTATGCTTTGCATTACACTATGAAAAAGACACAAGATGAGGTTTGCACAGTTTATTCGTGAACAGTCACGCTCCATAACTACAAGAACCAGAGACTAGACATTGATACAAAGTCTTGCAAAGTTTAATCGTGTACAAGACAAAAGAAAGTTCTTTACAGGTCACCCTCCATTACTGCCAGAACCATATGTTTCATAGTGTTTCGCCACTGTTTCGAAACGGCGTCTTGCAACCAAGTATTGATATTACACATGGATAGTGTCGTCTTGAGAGTTCAGCTTTGCACACCTTGGTTATGGAGCTAATTTTAACGCTAAGCCTAATCCTAACCCTAATGCTGCCCGAAATCCTAACCTTAACCCTAACCCCAACCCTAATCCTATTGCTAACCCAACAATTGTGACATTGGTCACGTGAGTAGAAGTTGTGACGTCTTCAGGAGCGGTCGTTGTTACATTGGTACCATCGATAGAAGTTGTCACATCGATGGTATCGGCAGAAGTTGGGACATCGACAGGAGCGGAAGTTGCGACGTTGGCGGGCTGGGTAGAAATTGGGACATTGACAGCGTGGGTAGTTGTGATGTCGTTGGGAACGTGAGTTGGTGTCGATGCTGTCCCGTTGTCGTTAATCGTCTCTGTCGACACAGAGACCATTCGTTGCCGCTTTGTTGGTAGCGGGCCTTCAATGTAGTTCTGCAAGAATATTTCAATAATATTTTTTTTTTATTAAAGAATGCATGGGAATAGTACACCGTTGTTAGAGTACGGTGATACAAGGACAGGTATGAATCAATAATAAGAAGTTACATGATAGGAAGTAAGGTGACAAATTGTATGACCATAATCATATAAGAAGTAAAGACGTCACCAGATGTTGATATGAAGGACAACGTAGGGGGCTATAATCTTGGAAGCAAAGACGTAACAGAATATTGTGTAACCGGATGTTAACAGGTAATAGACAAGTCCAACCCTATAGGAAATAATAAAACGCAGCGAAGTTTTAGCGGAAGTAAACATACAATGGACGCCATTTTGACGGGAGCTATGGGGACACCATTTTAGGTGAAAGTATATAGTAAAACAATATAAAGTATGACTCACCACTGGCGTATACAACTTGGCTTCATAGGCCATTCTCTTCCGGCGGGGACAACATCCGCGGGCGATGTGACGCTTCAAGTGTTCGCGCCGTGTGAAATGGGTCTTACAGTCCGGGCAGGTGAAGGGCCTCCGCGATGGTGATAGTTGTCTTGGGATCGATAGGGCCTCCTCATCAGCAGGGCTCGTTCGAACCATAATATACATATCAATGGCCACGTAACCGTGCCGTCCGCATTGCAAATGTCCCCTGTCATCGACAATCATACCCTTCTTGCAGTATCTGCACCCGATGTAGAAGGGAGTATACTTGCGTACTTTGTCAATAAGGAGACCTCTGACCTTGATACCATGGTCGGGGCTTACCGTTGATTCTAGAGATGGCACGTCCATTACGTCCACAAACTCTGGTTCCGATGGCCCGGAAGGGCGGTTGGTCACCGGCATGACGGGTCTGCTCGTTGGCTCGTCCTCGTCGCTCGAGTCTGCTGCATCACGAAGGCGGTAATAGGGTGTCTTCAACATGATGATGTTAGCCGTGGTGTCGTCGTAATAGGAATGACTGTCCGCTTGACAAAACGCTGCGTTTATATAGTTAGTAAATGTGCCGAAAAGTCACGTGGGCGTGCCGAAAGATCACGAACTGTAGAGTAGAAAATTCAAAAGCACGGACTGTAGAGTAGATCACACTTGCACAGATATGATAGATGTAAATGTATAGGCTAGGAGGACCCTATACCTAAACAAATGGTCTACAACCTATGACATATAAGAATAGCCACCATTGCAATGACGTCACTGACTATGACGTCCCATGATGGAATTACATTCCTGCGCGAAAGCTCAAAATGTTGTCTAACCAAAGCACTATCTGTTTGACCAACTCACCTCGCGTATACTATTACTCCGCGTACCAAAATTCCCCATCCTTTAACATGGAGAAAATGTCCTATCCTTTAACATGGGAAAAATTCCCTATCCTTTAACATGGTGAAAATTCCCTATCTTTTAACATGGGTAAAAATTCCCTATTCTTTAACATGGAGAAAATGTCCTATCGTTTAACATGGGGAAAAATTTCCTATCTCTTAACATGGTGAAACTTCCTATGCTCTAACATAGGGTTTAGCACCTATAGGTACACAAACTTTGACAAACACCCATTTGTTAACACAGGAAGCAGTCGACTTATGCTGGAAATAAGAGTCTTTTATAGGCACAAATTTACAAACAGAGTGATGGGAAGATCGTATATCTGCCCGGTAACCAGAAATGACATAATTTTACTTATTTTACTAGTTCTCTACCAATTCGTCAGGTTTGGACCTATGTTAAAGTTGTAAATGTATAGGTTAGGAGAGGCCTAACCCTAAACAAATGGTCGACAACCTATGGGACATAAGAAATGACACCATTGTTCGCCAGGGATGATGTTTGTAGTTCGTGGTCTATCCGTCAGGGGACTCCCTTGCACGCAAGCATGCAAGAGACACGAATTTTGGCAGTACTCATATATTTAACAAATTCCAAGATGGTCGCTCTGTTCGAAAAAAAACGAGGCTACAGGTTCTGAAATAACATAGTCCTATATGTAGTCTACATTTCGTATACATTACTTCAGACAAAACGGTCTCCGCTGAATTTATAATACTTTTATTATAAATTACGCCTTATTATAACACCACATTTTACACATGTCATCATCAAACAAATAAGGGCTCGGTCCCTTGGCGGACTCTCGGCGTATGGCCAAGCAATCTCGTGTGTGACATATGATATTCGGTATATGTTATTTTTTCAAAAAAACTGGTCGCATACCTTTACGATAATAGATCCTATGTTTTAACATGGTAAAAATTCCTTATGCTTTATCACGGGGAAAATTCCATTTATAATTTCAAAAATTAAACACACCACTAAAACTATTTATATATTTAAAATTAATTTCCATGATTTCACAAACGTGATGCTGTATTGTTGTCATTTTGTAGAGTATATTTAAACGCCAATGTTGTAACATAAGTGAGAGGAGAAATATTGATTAACTCAGTCTTTGAAGCACCCGAACATTTAAAGAAACGTCGTATATCTGTTACCGAGGATCAGTTACCGGTTAATAGTCATTATACTATATACTTATTAGCAAGACTTGTCATTTCGTGTGTGTAAGGACCGTAGGAACCAAACACACCAACGCTAGGGACGTCTGGCTCTGCAAGACATGTCATGTCGAGTGGGTAAAGACCGTAGGAACCAAACACATCAACGGTAGGGACGTCTGGCACTGCAATAAATGATAATGAGAGGCAACAGCGAGTATTATTTTACTATATCTATCTGACTGTTGACAGATATTTTGAATATTTCGTGAGGTGAAATACAATGTGTCGGGCTATTAATCGACAGTTGACGGACAGCAAACCGAGCCGGAACTTCAGCACTCGCTGCTATAGGGCATTACTTTCGAAGTGGTGCTTAACCATCCACTCAAATCCACTAAAAATATTGGTGGGTTTAGCCCCCATAACCCCCTCCGACTCCTATAGAATGTATGAATGAGTAACATATACCGTACCTTTACAATAATTTCAACCTACCTTCCAGACCGCCATGAAACCATCATTTTACTTCCAATTGCCTTGAAACTTCATGTGTTGGTGCCACATTGTGTTGGCAACTAGTGCGCATGTCGGCAACTGACCGATATATGCCAGCATTTCATATAGGCGTTTTACATTGCTGGTTACTGAAGTTATCTAATCTATTACTACTATTTAGGGTCAACACTACCAACATAGGATTAATCCTTCAAGCATAGGGTGTTGACAAAAAATGTTCTCCGATTACGATGATATTTTCACATTTATGCCGAAGATGCCGAATATGCCGAAGATGCCGAAGATACCTACGGATCGAATGTCGGGCTTAGAGATGACCGGTTTGCTTTAGCATTCCACATACCTACATTTCATGTACCTACTTCTGAACATATATGTGAAACCTTCATAATACAGGTTACGTAAATGCTTCTTACGCTGTAATTGTGAGATCACATAAAACAATTATCTTGTGTTATCAGACAAATACTAGTTTTGTGTCATTTGTATCATGTGTACAGTTTCTAAAATTAATTGCCTTAAAGGGTCTCTCATTTTATTTCAGGAATATAATGTGTCTGAAGTTATCTAATTGGTTACTGTTATTTAGAGCATACACTACCAACATAGGGCTAATCATTCAAGCAGGTTAACCAAACCATTTCTCAGATTTACACTATATTTTCACAGTATATATGCCACAGATACCTACAGATCGATTGCCGGGTCGGCAAATGACCAGTCTGCGGCAGCATGCCATATATAGTCTTTCGAACGTGCCATTTCCTAGATATCCGATCTTTTGCTGCCACTTACATTGCAAACGTAGGATTAATCATTCAAGTATAGGGTGTTAACAAAAAACATTTCTCCGATTTCGATGATACTTTCACAGTATATGCTGAAGATACCTACGGATCAGATGTGGGGTCAGCAAATGACCGATCTGCGCAAGCATTTAATATATAGGCTTTTGATCGTGCTATTTCCTTATAATATTCGACCTTTTGCTGCCATTTTACAAATATAAGCAAATCATTCAAGCATAGGATGTTAACAAAAACATATTCTCCGATTTTGATTATTTTTCACAATATATGCTGAATATACTCACGGATCAGATATGGGGTCAGCAAATGTGGCGGGGTGCTTCCCCCGCGTGCCATGCGCGTTTATCTTGTGCGCGTAATGCAAATTAATATCGCCGCAGCGCGCGGAAAGGGTACTGCGGTAACGCATGCGTAATTAGTTTGTTTCAATATTTCTGGTAATTATTATATTACCGGGAATGTACAGTTTCCGCTGATCTTGTTTGTTTTTTATTTTCATTTATCCAGATAAACAAAACTTTGTCTTCACATATATAAGTATAATATACTAGTGTACAGTAAATAGCAAAGGCATTAATCTTCAAATTAGAGGGCTAACAACGACATTGGAAAATAGTTTTCCTTTCCCTTACATTGCCAACGATGTCGTTTCGATCATACGCAGTCAACACGTGAAATTATTTAAATAATACATCTAACAGAGAGAGCTAAACGTCAACTGACAGTAGCAGTGGCCAAGACGCTACAGTAACACATTTAGTAAGTGGAAATATAACCTTACCGCAGCTTTTGTCGAATGCGGCGCCGACGTCGATTGTGGGGCACGGAACACAGATTGTCAAATTCTTCCACACCTCCAGCTCTCGTAAGTGCCCTTTCTCAGAATATTGTCCTTGAGGATATCATTAGGTTACAACAGACTTACTTGGCTAGGGTTGTGACTCGGTCTCCGCGGTTTTCTCACTCATTGCCTCTTCCGAGGTCTTCGCACTGGCTTCCTATCTGATATCGTATCATTTTAAGATAGGCACCATTACCTACCAGGCATTTTCATGTAAGCACCTAGCATATTTACATTCATTGCTTACTCCTGTAAGAAAGCGTATCCGGCTTCGATCATCTAGTTCTGATTTACGTTTTGTTCGCAGAATCAATCTTAATATTGGAACCAGGGCATTTTTGTAGGGCTGTTGCTGCACAGACTCTTTGGAATACGCTCCCTCTTATAGTTATGTCTCACTTGAAAATAGTACACAATTTCGCCGTAATTAAAAAAAAACATTTATAACCTTGCATATCCAGCTTAGCTCCTTTGCGTATCGATCCATCTTTTGACGACTTTAATACGGCTTATCGATTCTGAAACTGACTAAACCTTTTGTATTTATGCGCCTCTGTGCTTGATTTCCGAGGATTTAGACGCAAAAGATCTTATTATTATGTACGGTGAACGTTACTTCTTACCAAAATAGCTACATAATACTGTCCTCTTGTGTGTTAGAAAGGCGTCATTTAACTGCCGATACATTCTATCACTAAACTACTTGATCAACTGCTGCATTAAGTTCACATCACATCAGGGAGCGCGGCTAGTGTAGTGGTTAGCACATATCCGCCTGGCATGGCAGCGCTCTGAGTTCGAGACCCGGACCGGACAGGCATGATATTTGGTGTAAAAACCTGGCTCTCAATATTAAGGATTGTGTATCCCTCGTGACTCGGAGATTACGTTAATGTCGGTCCCGTCTCAATTTGGGACGTAAAAGAACCGCCTGATGACGACAAGCACCCTGGCAGTGACCACCCTCAGTGTCAGCATATAAAAGATCGGTTTGGCGATAATGTTCCAAAAAAAGGCTGACTAGTTGAATGAGACCTCATAAGACCATTACACTGTAACCACAATAATCAGACTAGTCAGTTAATAGAACGTTGCCGAGCGCTGGAAACAACTAGAACTAAAAACGGTCTTCTTCAACAATCATACAATTTTCGAGGAACTACATTTTTGTGAAACACAACACAACGATTACTTGTGCTCTTACGCCTGTAGTTTTAACTAGTAAACAGTGAAGCCACGTTGGCATAGCGCAGTCTCGTTTTCAGATTGAACATATGCCGAATTGCGATGACTGTTGCATGCTCCGCATCCATCCTGTCAGTCGCTACAAGATCTGTGGACAGAAGGAGTGAGGATTCAACTTGTTCTACAACACCGGCACATCCCCACACATTTTACTACCAGGCAGCACCACACCTTGTACTACCACGCAGCTCGACACCTTGTACTACCACGCAACCCCACACATTGTACTACCACGCAGCCCCACACATTGTACTAACATGCAGTCCCACACATTGTACTACCACGCAGTCCCACACGTTGTACTACCACGCAGCCTCACACGTTGTACTACCAGGCAGCATCACACATTGTACTACCACGCAGCCCCACACATTGTACCACCACGCAGCCCCACACATTGTACCACCACGCAGTCCCACACGTTGTACCACCACGCAGCCCCACACGTTGTACTACCACGCAGCCCCATACGTTGTACCACCACGCAGCCCCATACGTTGTACCACCACGCAGCCCAACACGTTGTATCACCACGCAGCCCCACACATTGTACCACCACGCAGCCCCACACGTTGTACTACCACGCAGCCCAACACGTTGTACCACCACGCAGCCCCATACGTTGTACCACCACGCAGCCCCACACGTTGTACCACCACGCAGCCCTACACGTTGTACCACCACGCAGCCCCATACGTTGTACCACCACGCAGCCCCACACGTTGTACCACCACGCAGCCCCACACGTTGTACCACCACGCAGCCCCACACATTGTACTACCACGCAGCCCAACACGTTGTACCACCACGCAGCCCCACACATTGCACCACCACGCAGCCCCATACGTTGTACTTCCACGCAGCCCCATACGTTGTACTACCACGCAGCCCCACACGTTGTACCACCACGCAGTCCCATACATTGTACGACCACGCAGCCCCAGACGTTGTACTACCACGCAGCCCCACACATTGTACTACCACGCAGCCCCAAACATTGTACTACCACGCAGCCCAACACGTTGTACCACCATGCAGCCCCACACATTGTACCACCACGCAGCCCCATACGTTGTACTAACACGCAGCCCCATACGTTGTACTACCACGCAGCCCCACACGTTGTACCACCACGCAGCCCCATACGCTGTACTACCACGCAGCCCCACACATTGTACTTCTACGTAGCCCCACACGTTGTACTACAACGCAGCCCCACACGTTGTACTACTACGCAACCCCATACGTTGTACTACCACGCAGCCCCACACGTTGTACTACCACGCAGCCCCACACGCTGTACTACGACACAGCCCCACACGTTGTACTACCACGCAGCCCCACACGTTGTACTACCACGCAGCTTCACACGTTGTACTACCACGCAGCCCCACACGTTGAACTACCACGCAACCCCACACGTTGTACTACCACGCAGCCCCACACGTTGTACTACCACACAGCCCCACACGTTGTACTACCACGCAGCCCCACACGTTGTACTACCACGCAGCCCCACACGCTGTACTACCACACAGCCCCACACGTTGTACTACCGCGCAGCCCCGCACGCTATACTACCACGCAGCCCCACACGTTGTATCACCACGCAGCCCCATACGTTGTACCACCACGCAGCCCCATACGTTGTACTACCACGCAGCCCCACACGTTGTACCACCACGCAGCCCCATACGCTGTACTACCACGCAGCCCCACACATTGTACTACTACGTAGCCCCACACGTTGTACTACAACGCAGCCCCACACGTTGTACTACTACGCAGCCCCATACGTTGTACTACCACGCAGTCCCACACGTTGTACTACCACGCAGTCCCACACGTTGTACTACCACGCAGTCACACACATTGTACCAACACGCAGCCCCACTGGTTGTAGTACCACGCAGCCCCACACGTTGTACTACCACGCAGCCCCACACGTTGTACTACCACGCAGCCCCACACATTGTACTACCACGCAGCCCCACACGTTGTACTACCACGCAGCCCCACACATTGTACTACCACACAGCCCCACACGTTGTACTACCACGCAGCCCCACACGTTGTACTACCACGCAGCCCAACACGTTGAACTACGTGCGTGCGTGTGTGTGATTATAAACCAATAATTATAGCCTGTATGTGTGTCAATTTTATTGTTGTAAATACAGTTGTAGCATCATTGCGTGCATTTCACAAAAGGTTGATACAATTTTGTGCGATTTTGTTAAACATTATTAGAAAAAGTTGTTTTGATTGGAAAAGTTCACGACTATGGAATGGTAAAAAACAACCAATGAAAGGCGCCTCCAACACATAGCGAATGTGCTACACCGTCATTACTTGCCGCTGATATAAATACGTAGTTTTGCATAACATTAATTTAATGTTTCGGAAACGTCGTTATGCCCCATTTCCTGTGAAAGGTTAAAGGGAATAAAAACATATATTGCTTGAATTCATGTTATATTACATCCTGCTATCTATTTCCACGTCCACTAAGCAAAAAAAGCAAAAAAATTCAATGAATTAGAAATTCCACATTTTATGCTGTACATCCGGACATTTTGACTATATTTTCATTTTTGTGGCGAATAAATAATTACTACAAAAATAAAAATAAATATTTACAAACAGTGCATCATAGTATATTAAATGATTTGGTTTATATTACTTCGTGAAAACATCAACAACAAAAGTGTAAAGAAAATCAAGTGTTTGCATGCTGTCAGGATTGAACCGGCGTCGCCCGATTATAAAACAAATACCAAGGAATCAACGCGTTTACCAACTGAGCTATCAGTGCCGGCAGAAATTTGTTGACTGATTTCAGTTGTTATGATAAATTGTACAACTCCTCCTTCATACATCGATATTCTAGTGATATTATGAGATTTTACACGTTACTTTCTGTAGCTGGATACGATATATGTTTGCTATGTATGTATATTGGTTTACATTATCTCCCGTTGGTTGCATTCGATATAATTATTCTGAAAACGAGCCCAGGGCCAAGCTCGGCGAAACCTAGTCGACTTGTAGCTCATTCGCATTCATTGTTTTGAATAAAATTGAATTCATGTGGAACCGTAATATAACTGCTTGTTCCTCTATGATGACTAGTGTTTGTATTACATCGGATTATTGCATAACAACTCATTCTGACGCTCGTTTCGACCCCAACATTATCCATATAAACATGCTCTGAATGCATAGAAAGGGTCGGCCTGCTGCGAGTGTGAGTCATGTGTGACGTTAAGATACCACGTGATCGTCTAGCTCATTAAAAAAAAAATTCTGCGGGAATCGCTACACAGACGGGTTTAAAATCGAATTTATGCTACAAATGTATTTTTCTGTATTTTTTTTAATGTTCTCGAATGTTACATGCAATATTAAACTTTCTGTACACATGGAAATCGGATTTTAGCTAATGCATTGTTTTAACTTAGTGGGATATCTTACACCCATTCATTGACCAAGATTTACATAGGCCTAATTCCCCAAAAATCGGTGGCACAGCTAGTTTATGCCATATCGTCATTATCGAGTACAAGTTTCACGGATTTAAAAACTGCCTAGTGCATATTAAGCACAAATAGAAACTGACAACTGATTCCATGCAGGCTTGGGGTTCATGGGGCCGATGAGGGATGAAATGAGAATTTGGGATTGCACCCCCTTATGCTGGGTAGTGAAGGGGGGAGTTACATATTTTTAAACTAGCTAAAGGATCTTGTCTGTGCCACGTGACCCGGGTCAAATCAAATGGAGAGGTTGTAAAAAAATACTATTAAATTAAACTGCTTTTCCAAACAAATGACATCCAACAGCCAACATGCCCAAAACAGTGTCTCGAGGCAGAGGGAAGGGTAAGAAGGGAATCGCAAACACCAAAGTCAAACCAACACCTGCCACAACACCATTTGCCGGCAATGCCCCAGATCTTGATTATATTTTATATGACATCCAACAACAAAACTTGGATGAACTTTAAATAGCCTTAAATCAAACGATAAGATCAAATATTCACTTAAAAAATAAGTTAGAATAATGCATTGTTCATTTGTACACACCTTGGTATCTCGTAAGTCTGATTTATATCGTAAAATACTTGGCTTTAATCATTTGAATGAGCAACACCAAAGTCTTGTATCCTGTGTTTTGCTTTGTCTGGTACGCACGTGCGTTTATTTATTCGCAACTCTGATCTAGGTCAAGATGGCGTCGGAACCGTGTCTCCGTGTACACCACTCAGCCCCTCGTGAGAATGTTGTGATTCCATGAAGTCACTGGCTTCGTCTTAAAATTGAGGTGCGGGTGGGACGGGTGTCTGCACTGTTCTAACGGGTGCTACAGTTGAAACGAAGAAGGGAGGTGGGAGGGAGGGAGGGAGGGAGGGAGGGAGGGGGGAGAGGGGGACAGGGAGAGAGGGATAGAAGGATAGAGAGGGAGAGAGGGAGAGAGGGGGAGAGGGGGAGAGGGGAGAGGGAGAGAGGGAGAGGGAGGGGAGAGAAAGAGGGAGAGAGGGAGAGAGGACGAGAGGGAGAGACGGAGAGAGACAGGGAGAGAGGGAGAGAGTGACAGAGGAAGAGAGAGAGTTATAATATAATAAATAATGCATTCAATAAGCACAATTACTTAATATATAGCAAGCGAGCTTAATGCAAGATGTATATGTAAACCACTTAATGTTGTGCAGTGTGCAGACGTTAAAATGCCTTCTGCAAAGACTTGGCTTAAGGCGCAGACAAGTAATTGACTACATTAGGGTTGCAACAACAATGCAGGTTCTTTCAAGTTTAAAAAAGTACTAATTTTTATGTTGTACGTGCTCACGGCTACTGGAAATAATAAAAAGTGATATTGATATAACACAAGAAGTAAAAGGAAAGTTCGTAAATGAAGTAGTTTTTAATATTTGAATATGTGATAAATATGAGTAGAAACAATGTATGTGTAATGTGAAGATATAATTGTTTCTGTTTTGCATCATGTCAAAGAAAATAGCACAATGTGTCAGGGTATATTCCGCGATAACAAATTGAAACATAACTATGAAAATATGAAATCTATCACACATGTCTACCAATAAATGTACACAGTTGAATAGTTGTCTTGTTGAATGTGCTAACCTGCTTATACAATATGCATCAATACTTTAACAACTAGTTAAACAGATGCGCTTTGTTGTGTATAATGTATCCCTTGTGAGAGTAAAGTATAATTCACCGATTTTACACATTAAAGCAAAACCATATGAATTATACCCTATATATTTGTTTTTTGTGTACAACAGTATATATATATATATATATAATTGACGTATGATATGATGTGTTTACGAAATCAAAACGTGTGGTGCTGATTACTATGACTATACATACAACTAATGTCGTACGTACTTGTGACAATTTAATTTCTAAGTTATGTAAACCGATAGTCATTCAATATTTTATTGTTGAGGCGTATACACCTGGTTTCTATGGGAACTTCCATAGACCACACTGTTTTCTTGCAACATATCATCAAGGTGATCCCATCTGAACGATTGTCCTCCAAAAACACTTTTGCCTTTCCTCGTCCCATTCTGATACACCGTGGTACGGCTGTAACCCGTAGTACGGCTGTAACACAGCTAAATATATTGAGACTTGAGAGCAATATCGTTTTCTATATGATTCAACACAAACGAGTACGTCACAAAATTGTCAATTACATATGGAAGTGCCAACGGACTAAAGTGGTTAAGTATCACTTGCGGCTAATTGTATATCTTGTCTGGCAAGTGGATTTACACGACGGGTCAAAGTCGATGCGTCTGTGGATATACCCTGGGCCAGGAGATAGGCCTATAATTAAAACAGCACCACCTCCCAAAACTATAGCAGGCAGTGGACTAGAATGATGCTACTTATTGACACCGTCTGGTCGTAGTACCGCCTGTGGTTAATTGTCTTTGATGTGACTAGTGGACACAATTGTTTCTGAACAAGCATAAGCATGAGTCGACTAATATGGGCAGGGCATGTAGAGAGAATGGGAAAAGAACGGATGGCAAAGAGAGCAGATGCACGGAGAGTGGAGGGGAAAAGGAGGCGAAGAAGACCTAGACTGCGATTGGAGGACTGCGTAAAGATAGATTTTGAAGGATTGGGAGAAGGGTGGAGAACGAGAACGAGACGACTGGTGGAGAGAGCAGTGTAGGATCAGTGAGAGAAAATAAAAAATAAAAAATCGAGCATCGGAATCGAAGCCAGTTTCACCCCAGACAGATAGGGAGATAAGGAGTTCAAATTTATTCATGTTTGTGGAGAGCCTCAATGTGGATGTTTTGGTGAGCCTCGGGGGGGTGCAAATCGGGGTTTTTGAAGAGCCTGAAGATGGAATTATTTTGGCGAGCCTCAGTGGGGGTGCAAATTGTGATTTTGGAGAGCCTCACGGCTCATGCAAATCGAGGTTTTAGAGTCTCAACCCGCCAAATATCCACTATGTTCCGATGCCACTGTTTTGGGTTTGGCTTTGTTGTGTGAGCTTGAACAAATTCGTGACCTTAGGCAACACTGGATGCCTTACATGTTCAACGCATGTGTCCAATCTGATCATGTATACGGTTACACTTCTGTTTATTTTGCTTACAGAACTGTGTGTTCGTACTTCTAAAATAGTGTGATAGAAGCCTAATGCGATTGAATTTAGACTAAGATCAATCGTGGCATGCGGGCAATCACTTTACAGAATGTAATCTAGGTTCTCGCACTAAAACCGGAGACCAAAAACGCAGTAATTCATAGTATGAGGTGTGTGCCTCTTCTACCACTCCCCGTTTCATTTTTGAATGGTTTCAATTGAATATCCTTGATCGAAAATATAAACGATAATTTATGTACCTCCACACATGAAAAACAAGGATTTTGATGGCGTCTTTCAATTTAACATTAACCGTAGGCTTTGAAATGTACATTTCTTGAATATTAATTTGGTATATTTTCATAGGTGAACATATCATGTTAATTATGCCTTACATAAATACCCAAAAAATATATAAATAAATATAATCAGTTAGACACTACTAAGATTTAGTGTCTTTAGTTTATGTAAAATATCAAAATCGTAAACTAAAATAGTATTGCCTATAATTAGTATACCAAACCTACATACAAAATGCACAAACGAGGTAGCGAATCGTTGTTCCTAGAGTGTAGTTTTCATTTTTTGCTAAGGTATCATGTCATAACGTCGATGTCCAATATCAAACGAAATTATTTTCGTTTCAGGGAGAGGGGTTTGAGGCAGTTTCAATTGGCGTCGGACGTCGATTTTTTACGATTGTGACCGATACTGCTAATTATACTGGTATCATAATATTAATGTTTACATAATTTCGTCTGAGGGAGGGGGTGGGGGGCTGAGGCAAGATGAAAGTAATTTTGCCTGATATCAGACATCGACGTTCTGAGATGATCCCTAAGTGAATCTAATCGTAGACGCACCGTGTACTAGTCTCGCTTAACCGACTATCGCCTGGCTGCGTGACTTCGCCAGGAAGATAGTCAGGCTCAAAATCGCGTTTTGACTGCTCACTGCCAGTTAGCACGTCTCTCCCCCAGAATGTTGATATGTATGTTTTCGATAACGAAATGAAAGCATACGCAAAGAAAGTCAATACGGAATCGTCGACATTAAAAGGCACTAAACAACGAAAACAATTTAATGTCAGTTTATTTGTGTGTGTGACATGTTTCAATGTAAGTTTAATGTTGAATAGTTGTTATAGTATAGTATTATCTGATAAAAGTGTATCCTTATTTAATTTGTTATTTCATAGTTGGCCTGAGAGCCAATCATCGTATCTACCCGAATCTGGGGTGAAGCCCCCTACCGGGAACATTGGCTGGGACTTAATAATACAGGCCGTCGTGTTGGGCTAAGCGAATGCTGCCACCTCACGGCGCCTGGATAATCGAGGCTAACCGTGTATCTCCTAGTAGACCCGTCCTCGAGTAGACCTGCTATAAGCTTGAATTCATATTATACTACATCCTGCTATCTATTTCCATGTCCACCAAGCCAAAAAAAATAAAAAATTCAATGAATTAGAAAGTCCACATGTTATGCTGTTCAGCCGGACATTTTCGAATGTGCATATTTTTGGCGCGCTTTTCGGGATGCCGAGATGTGACGTCACATATGATCCATACTCGCATCAGGCCGACCCTTTCCATACCATTCAGAGCATGTTTACAAGGATAGCTTTCGGGTCGAAACGAGCGTCAACATTAGTTATTGTGCGATATTCCGATGTAATACAAACACTATTCATCATAGACGAACAAGCAGTTATATTACGGTTCCACGTGAATCCAATTTTATTCAAAACAATAAATGCGAATGGGCCTACAAGTCGACTAGGTTTCGCTGAGCGTGGTCCTGGGCTCGTTTTCAGAATAATTATATCGAATGCAACCAACGGGAGATAATCTACACCAATAAACATACATAGCAAACATATATTGTATCCAGCTACAGAAAGTAACGTGTATAATCTCATAATATCACTAGAATGTCGATGTATGAAGGAGGAGTTGTACAATTTATCATAACAACTTAAATCAGTCAGTGAATTGTTGTCGGTGCCGCTAGCTCAGTTGGTAAACGCGTTGGTTTCTTGTCATTTATTTTACAATCGGGCGACGCCGGTTCAATCCTGACACCAAACAATTGATTTTCTTTACACTTTTTTTGTTTATGTTTTCACCAAGCAATAAAAACCAAATCATTTTTATACTATGATGCAGTTTGTAAAAAAAAAAAAAAAAACATTTCATTATTTAGGCCTGTGTTTTTGTTTGAATAGACGGGACTTTGAGATTTCTGCGAAGGAAGCCTAGTGATCTATTTGCTTTTGAAGAAATGTTATTTATGTGGGCATTCCACTGAAGACCGCATGTTATGGTGACACCAAGATATTTTAGCTGTGAGACAGTTTCTAGTGTTTCACCATGGAGCATGTATTGATTCTTTCCGATAGTTTTGTTTCTAGCTACTGGTATAACATGCATAGACGCGGGAACAGGGGGGGGGCAGGTGACCCCATGGAATTTATCTGGGGGGTCAACTATATGGTTCTGCCAGCCCCATTACATGTGAGCGAGAATGTTTGTTTTTGTGGCGAGCGTCAATGACGGGTGGAAATGTAAATTTTATGAGACGATTAATGTGTATTTTTTGTTGACTGTGAAAGGTGTGTGCAGTTGGAGAGTAGACATATTGTCTTCTGCCCACCCCCCTCAATAATAGGCGGCGTGGTGGCGACAATTGCTTTTTAAAGCACCCCCCCCCACCCGTCTTCGGATGTCATCATTTCAGCGGTGCCACGTAAAAAAATAATATTTCTCAACAGCACTGTCCCCCGTGTTTGTTGGATGTGATGAGTTCGCAGCCGAGACAGCGGCCGAGACAGCGGCCGAGACAGCAGCGGAGACAGCGGCCGAGACAGCGGCCGAGGCAGCAGCGCAGAAGGTGAAGTTACAGCGGCGCAGCGGGGAAAAATTTTCAACAGTTACATTATGATATCTAATCATCGGCAAACAATCTAACCATAGATGTAATATTTTCTGGGATGTCATTTATGTAAAATATGAATAAACAAGGACCAAGCACGGATCCCTGATGTAACGGTGACATCAGACAAGGCCTCACTCTCTATTACAACTCTTTGGGTTCTGTTTTATAAGAATGATGTAATCCATGAATTTGTTTAACTTGGATGCCATAGTGGCGTCATGCCGCGTCAGCTTATTGGCGCCTCTCTTGAAATGTCTGCCACGCAGTGTTTTTTTATTTACCAGAAATTTGCCAGACTAGCAGTCACGTCAGCCAAGAATCGAAAGTGCTAATAATGTACTAGTACCAGGAAATAGTCGGCAGAAGAACGCGTCCCTTCTTACCTGTTGCGGCCGCCAATAAGACGCGGCATGACGTCACATGATAAGACATTCTAGCTATCGCCAACGTCACTTCCAGCAACTTCGCCACGCAAGTCTGTTAAGTGACTGTACAGAAGCCAATAGAATATATAATACTCGCGTACTATGATTTCCCAACGCTAGCTAACGTATTGACCATTCGTACAGTTCATTAAGAGATACAAAATATAAAAAAGTATATATATATACGAAATAATTAAATGTGTAAAAATTATATAATAATTATAGTATGTTCTTATACTACGCGGTATCTATTTAAGGCTTTATCTCTTCTAAATGCGATTTAAACTTTAAAACCCTGGCAGAGCTGTTCAGTTGAACACAAATCTGACTTCTTTTAGTCTCGCTAAACCGACTCTCGCCTGGCTGCGTGACTTCGCCAGGAAGATAGGCTGTGTCAGAGTGGCTCAGAGTCTCATTTTGACTGCCCACTTGTTGACAGCCATGAGAGCTGCCACCTAGTGAATATGCATGCGATTAAAAGGCACTAAACTCCGAAACAAGTTTCAATATAAATTTAATGTTGAATAGTTGTTATATAGTATAGTATCTTTACTTAATTTGTTATTTTATAGTTGGCCTGAGAGCCAATGCTGCCACCTCACGGCGCCTGGATAATCGAGGCTAGACTTCTTTGGGAAACATTCAGCTACACTAACGTTACAACTAATGCTTCCAACCGTTGGATGTTATGTTGGTCCTGGTGTGAGGGTTCCATGATGAGCTGGCATACTCGATGTGTCTCTTTGCGCTGTGCGTTTATATTTGACGGGAAGGTGTCTCCTTAGCCTTAGGAAGACAAACCTGTTGTTTGTCCAAATGTTCTGTCTTCCGAGTCATAATTAGGCTATAGTCGTACCATACAAATATTTCACACAACTGACATGGGACGAATCCGTCGTTCGACGGCTCACTCCATTCGCACTGATAACTACCGCAAAGTCAATAACAGAGTATTGAAATTCAGTCTACCTTTCTAGTCGTCACTAACTGATTCACACACAAGCAGTGGAGCAGGAAGGAGGAAGCAGGAACAGAATAACCGTGCACTGCTTGGCCTTGGGAAAAACCCATCCAAATATTTCATAACCTCTTTGGTCGATAGATGGCAGCACATTTGCATGGAGTGAAAATGGCGGAGTTACAGGTATGTTTGTTTTCGTAACTTCGCGAATTTATGTCTGCTCAATCGACGCTGCCTTCTTGAATCGTAAAGACGTTTCAGTTGGTGAAAAGTGTACTGTTTGTGAAGGCTTGGTAGAGTTTTGTGGCGAAGTGTGGATAGTTGTAAACAGTTTGTGTACGTTGCCATTCTCCCGATTTCCGCCCACTTCACCGTTCGCGATTTATTATTACTGCAATCAGGTGGATGTCTCGATGACTGGCGACTGATATCATGAGCATGGCGTGATCAGTCACAGAACGGACATAACCTATTTATCTTGTCCACGATAATCGTTATGTAGAAATTAACATATCTACGTAAAATTGAAAATGGCAATATCTCTTGTCATTAATGATTAATTCAGGTCGTCAACTATCTACTCTAGTCTAGTAAATAGTATACTGGACCACTCGGTTTCTGTCTTACACAAGCATAATATGCAGTTTTTACCAACAATTTTTGAAATCGTTCGGCAACGTATCAATATTATTAATCAGAACCACGTATTTCATCAATGGCATGCAAACAAAGCGTCAAATAAGTTGTTTTTAGTGAAATACTTACAGACGATAATCATTTCACGCGCCAAACGGAAGCACTCGGTTTCTGCCTCATCGTGTTCAAAATCATCACTGTGCGACAAATCGCAACGCATTCACTGTAATTCAATATGTTATTTTCAACATGCAGCTGTAACAAGATTGTAACATTGTGTTCGCTAGGCATAGCTAAATGTTCATAACTTACATATATCACTATACAAATACGATACTTTGTGAATTAATCTAGCAAGTTGATTGTGTTAATTCAAGCAATGTCAACATGTTTAAAAATTTAATTTATAAATATCTGATTGGGTGGCTTATATATAGGTGAAAATCGTTGGCATCGTGATAAGTCTAAAGCTACCTAGTCCCCGCTGTGGCCAATGGTTAGCATGGAATGCACATGAAAAGTGCGATATATAACAGCGCTGGTTGATGCAAACAGGAGCGTCATTTGGACCTACTGAATCAATATTGACATATAAAAATGTGTGGCTATAAGCCGAATCATAAAAAGACTAGAAACCTATCATACCAGCAGTTTCACTTTCAGGGACTTTGAAATGACGGTGTCGGTGGCAAACATGCCGCTCATCACTGACACCGGCCCAGTCGCGGCCGTAAGCATTAAACAGTTCCGTAAAACTCCCGCATATTAATATGTGGCTATATTCCACGAGTTCTAAATTTCTGCTTCTTAGCATAGTCTGTTTTAATTTGTGAAATAACAACGCTACATTGACATTGTTGCTAAGCTGTTCGCCAGGGGCGCCCATGTACGAAACACACAGTGGCGGACTTATTGGGAATAACAAATAATGCCAAGATTTGTGGGAAGCAAATTCACTGGAATGACACGAACCAGAATACGGGACCGTGCTGTTTATTAACACGAAAATGTTGACTGTGTTTTGTTCCGATGTGACATAATCATCATCGATGCGCTGAACTGTTTGTGGAACTTATAGACACTATACAACACAATTTGTAACACAAAAGCACTCGAACACCGGTGCTAATAAAAAAACTTCCCATCTCCATTCTCGATAGCCAGGCATGTAGGTCGCCAAAGCCAGGTAATTTACCCAGGTCACGGCTCTTAACAAAAACTCTGATAATAGATTGCTGAACTGTTATAGAACCCATTAACATGTCTGTTAGCCACTACAATATCACCTTCTGTTTTAATGGTTGTCATTCAATGCACTCCATCATTCCTGCAATATCCATGTGAGGAATGTAAAGTTCCATCTGCACCAGTTCTGCTTACATCTAGAGTTCATCTAGTTCCCAATAATAATGTCAACACAGTGTTTACTACATTGTAGTAGCACATCCCAGTCAAAATGCCAGTCTCCAGTAAACAGAATGAGTGGTTTCTTGTCAATACAAACTCTGCACTGTATACACAACGACACATGCATTATTGGTGCCCACATTGCTTCAATAACTAAAAACTAAAACGTAACTAATTGCAATTTTGTGTGAAATAACAGAATATGCACTTATTGATGCTGATTAATATTCAGAAGTATGACATTGTTCGTGTCACCAGGAGTCCTTTCACTAACATTCTTGAGAGCTCATTTGCTCTTTAAAAATGATTTCACTCCTTAGAAGTAATCTTGTGTACTGAATACTGTCAACATGCAGCTGTATACACCAGGAGACTTGGAAACATTGTCCTTGGCGATACAGTGCTCAGCAGTATTTCTGCATTTTGAAAAAGCTCATTAAATTTAATAACATATTCTGTTTAATGATGGATGTTCTTATGTTGTCTTAGTAAAGCAGTCCCCAGGAACATTGTCACATAAAAACAAAATCAGAGCCAGTTTGATTTCTAAGAAAGTCTTGGGTCAGACTGGTGTCACTGCCTGCACATTGATGGAGTATCATCTGTACACATTTGCTGCTTTCAGTTATATGAAGGTCATGGATCAGGTCATGAAGGTCATGGATCAGGTTGTCAGACCAGCCTACCATTCCGGATTGTCCGGAATCATTCCGGAAATACACCTCAAATTACGGTATTACAGCGAGGGATGAAAATATTACGGATTCTTTCATCATCAATCATTTGCGTGCTCCTCAAATTTAGCTTCACTTTATTCAACATGTGGCAGCATATATACGTTGCTTGTTGTGACATCGTTTTTCATTCGTTGCTTCTGGTCGTAATCTGACCAATAGGAAATATGGTTACGATAAATTCACATATCCGCGCTCATGGCGCTCAAACAACAAGAAGTCATGACTCACACGGCACGAAATGATGGCGGGGATCGAAATGGCACCACTACCAGCCAAGAAGAAACGTATGCTGCAAACGTTTATAACAGCATGCACGCACACATGGCCCGTATTGTCAAGTTTAAGGAAAGGGGTCGGCTTTACATACGCAAAATTTATTTTCCTATTTCACATGACATCAGACATAGTGGCCGGGATAATTGCAGGTACTGATTACGTTCTAGTGTCAGGCAAACTGCCTGTACTAAGACTAAGTTAGTGTATTTATTGAGTCTAGTCTATCATTTATAGGGATAGGCATATATACTAGAGTTGAGTAGACTAAAACGATGTCGACGACTAGGATAACCTAGCACAACTTTGTGTTTGTCTTTGACTTTCTAGTTCTAGTTGTTTCCAGCACTCGGCAACGTTCTATTAACCGACTAGTCTGTAGACTGTATATAATGTGGTTATATGTTATGATCTGATGAGGTCTCATTCAACTAGTCAGCCTTTTTCAGAACATTATCGCCAAGCTGACCTTTCTATGCTGGCACAGAGGGTGGTCACTGCCAGGGTGCTTGTCGTCCTCAGACTCAGTGGTTCTTTTACGTCCCAAATTGAGACTTTGATCTAGTCAAGCTACTATACTGTGTAGTCTATAGCCTGGCCTTAGGTATACCGGCTACTAATATTAATCCTAATGACACCACAAATAGACAGTGACGCATTGTTATAATTTGTCATGTTTTTGTAGTCAGCATGCTGTTTTTGAAATTTACATGAAATCAGAATTACAATGTGTATAGATGCATTTGCATTACAGTTACACATGTTCACGTTTGATTTCCACCAATGGCTGGTTATAAACATCTACCTTACCTTGTTAACTGAACGCTTCAAAACATCTCATAGTTTATTAGAGACAATTATGTTTTGGGTGCAACTATCGTAATAGTCACAGTATTAAAGTATGACTGACAGTGGTGTTCTTTTCCTGAATATATCTGACACAGTTCTGAACTATTACTGACAGCAGGCCTATATTCCTGAAAATCAGTGTAAATGGGAAGATGGATTACTGACAGGAAGTTTTTGGGGTATGCAGGTCTGGGTTGTGGTGATGGAGTGTCATCCTTAGGCTGCTTTGTCTGTGAGGTAATAAAGTCTTTTTAGAATGTCCAGGATCAGACTGTAGATATGGAATATCATTTGTAGACTGCTTTCTTTGTGAGGTATAATCTCTAAGACAGTCATGGACCAGGCTGCAGTGTAATGATAGAGTACGTCATCTCTAGGCTATTTACTCAATGAGATGATCTGTAAGAAAGTTTTGGATCAGACTGCAATGATGAAGTATCATCTCTAGGCTACTTTCTCTGTGAGGTGATAATTTCTAAGAAAGTCTTGGATTGGATCAGACTGCAGTGATGAAGTATCATCTCTAGGCTACTTTCTCTGTGAGGTGATAATCTTTAAGAAAGTCTTGGATTGGATCAGACTGCAGTAATGAAGTATCATCTCTAGACTACTTGATTGAATCAGACTGCAGTGATGAAGTATCATCCCTGGACTACTTTCTCTGTGAGGTAATGATTTCCCAACAGACAGGATTGATAGTAAGAAATGTACAAGATCTTGTTCGAAGTCTCGGAGGTATCAGCATGGATGATGTAGCAGGTAGCAAGCAGTAGGTAGGATTTGGGGTTTCTGTTCATGCAACCAACTGTGAATCCACTCCAGTTGGTCAAATATCCTTGGAACTGTCAATACGGTTCATATGTGTGATTTTTTTAATTCTCAGTTTTAAAGCTATCGTGCCACTGAAAAATCTATGAAATTTGGTGTAGCTTTTGTTAATTTGTAAAGTCCATATCAAAAATTGTCTATATATATACATGGACAAACCTTCCCTAAGCAGTATGTCCAGATGCTGTCAGCCACCCATCAAAAAGTAAACCTCTGAATACAAGAACTATTACTCAAATATATTTATTTCCAGGTGTAATTACTTCTTAACAATTGTTCATGGTTTAAACAATACTCAAGATCACTGCCATTTTACATGCCTACCATGAACACGACAGTGAAATAATATCTCTGCCCAACTGCAATAACCTGATAATGGGTGTGGAAGTCTCTGGAAGACAGACTTTAATCAGCTGCAAGTGACTGCCCGTGACTCAGCTTGCTGGCTGGCGTACATGTCTCAAGGCAAGCCTAGCCATTTAGAAATCTATGCATTCTCAATGGTTTTCATTAAAACGTTTGCCTCGCTGATTCACATATTTGCTCTATTGTAGAATCGGAAGCAGGACACTATGTTTTGTTTGCCCCTCACAGTATCAGACATGACGACGGGATCTCACATCAATCACTGTCTGTTACAGTCACTAGCTCATGGTTGACTTGTATGGTATCGTTCGTTCAGTACGAAACAGCATATGTCTAGGAGCTAATACGAGTCTCTGAATTAGTGAATACAAGGATTATAGAATTATAACAATAATCAACCACTGGTGTTATTTAGAAGTAGAATGCTGTAGTTTTAATTAGCATATTGATATATATACACGTAGCATTCATGTCATTTCATCAAACATCCATCCAGTTAAAGTGTTCTAGGTTTGAGTTTATATTTTTGTACTAAAAAATCCATTGTGGGTCCTCCTGAAGAAAAAGAACAAATAAAAAATAAATAACTAAAAAACCCGCACCACCCAAAGCAACTGACCAATCCTTTTCTGAAATTCTGGTGTCAAGTATGCTTTGTAGCACCTTAGTGTTTACTGAATATACATACATTGTTGCCAACTTGCTCTCTATGGACAATGCCTGTGGTGATTTCCCTGTGGCTACTACTGTTTATATAATTATAGTATGAGTGCTGTTCAGGTAATTGGAATAGCAGCAAGTTAGGCTTTATCCAAGGATTCTAAGCATTGTAAATTCATGTATCGGTGATGACCAGCTGTCGATCCATCACATGTACTATATTTATATGGCATAGTACAGACACACCTTTTGATTCAGACTGGTGTTAAAGATTATTATCAACGATTTTGCTAGATTCAAATTGAAGTTCAGATCTATCATGTATGCTTCAAATTCAAACTCAACAATTTCATTAAAACGTTACATTTTATGTGGAAGAGTCATAAGCATTTGAGCTTAAATTAAATGAATTGACATTTTTTGTTTTAGCAGTGAACCCAGCTATACAGTTGTTGATAAACCAATGTTGACAACTTTTCATACAAGCTAGTACCTGGCATTGTTGGTTATCACAATTATTTAAGTGACATGAAGTCAGCAGCAATCTGCCTAAAGCAACATGACATTGATTAATCATTGGAAGCTCTCCAAGTAGAAGCCATTAAACCTGGGTTTCGTATTTAATTAAACCAACCTTATTTATTAATATTTATAAATATCTATAATATTTTAACACTAGAATAGATAATTTGATGGTATGCTGCCCATCAAATTGTGTTTAATAAGCCTAAAGTATTGTCGCAATTTGATTGTTTCTCACTGAAATACTCAAATTGTATAGAAATCATTCAAATACTATTTATGCCAGATATATAGTTGAGGCAGGCAGTACTATCAGCAAGTTCCTTGAATTGTTCTTTGGTGTTTGTCAAACTAGCCAGAATAGCCAGGTTCCCACAATCAAGACAGCAAGTGGGATGAAGTACATCTGAGGCAGGAAACTTCCTGCTAATTCTAAAATGTATTAGCACCCCTGGCTTGAGCGGGTGATTTCGGGAAACGGAACAGGTAATGCTGCTTTAAGTCGCTGGAAAAAGCACAGAGTTATTTCAGTATTCTTTTGTTGAGTTTCTAGAAATGCGAGGTTATTTGTTCACCTAGTAATCCTGACATCACAGAATTATTATATCAATCAGTTGAAACAAAACTATAAATAGTTTCACATAAAGAAATTGGTCACTGTCCTTGTACGAACATAAACTTGTAGGAACCAACCGGTTATACAAAACGTTACACACATATATATACTAGTGTATAATTTATTATATACAGCTGTAGTACAGTTTTTAAGTTTTAAAAGATGTTAATATATTTTGATAAGACATTGTTTTTGAGAAAATCAAACATGAAATAAAATGTATGACAACAACATGTTTGACATATTTGACAACTGCAGTGTTTTCATTCTAGCCTACTAGTTCTTGTTCTTGTTGTTGTCAGTCAACACAGTGACAACCGGCAGTGTGTCCTTGTTGGTATGTACTGCGTACTGTTATATCACAGCATGCACCATTTGTCACATTGACCCACATCAGAGTTAATCAGTGCATAAGAAAGTGCCTGATCACAATGTTGTTGTTGTAAAGTATGTATGCTGTGCAAGTCTAGTGCAGGACTACTAGTAGTAATAGTGAGTGCAGAGGCTTCTTAAAGAGATTTTAAATAGCATCCTGTTGTGTTTATCAGTGTGATTTGCTGACAGATCTATGACAAACAAGCAGGCATAGCTATTTACTCTGATCATGCAGGCATACATTTTATGAATTGAAACAATTAATAAAAATATATAGGTCAACACTCCCATTTATACACAATATATAATTAACAGCGTGGGAGCCATCTTTTAAACATATAACTAATAATTACATATCACAATAATAAGATAAAAGTAATAATAATAAGAAGATATAGTAACAATGATCAAAATTTAATTGTAAGAAAGGATTAACTTGTACAATTTTCATAAGATAGCATACGTAATATTATTATATAATATGTAGCCATTGACTTTAGTTGCACCATCTGGTATAGATAGTGTTGTCATTGTGTCACATATCTAAGGACAAAGAGGGTCATATATTTGAGTGACAGGTGACAGCTGCTGAAGCTGACTACAGTACATCAGGAGTCCTGAATGGTGTCACTTCAGTCCATGCTTGTCTTGTACAGTTGTGCCTGTCTTTGTTCACAATAACATAGTGATAACATCTGTGACGATTATATTTACACATCATAGTATAAACTCATCTAAAACAGAGTTAAGACTAGTCACATGCCGTATATAATAGTAAATCACTTACAAAAGGTCGGTTTTATACATCAGTAGTAAACAAGATTATTCCGAGGGCATTTATCATAGATGTGCATTTAGGACTGTGGGATAAAACCAGCTTGTTAGCAATATATATATCTGTCATGTTGAATTATTCTTGCTGGCCAATGTTGCTAGTTAGAACTACATGAATATGTAGAATACACGTGATAGCTTGGTGATAGCCAGGACCAAGGGATGTCACCCTGGTGAATATGTAAAGCCAGTAGGATCAATACAATTGCATTAGTCTAATTAACTCGAGAGTCTCTGCTGGAAAAGTATTGGAGTGTTACATTTGAGGTTCTTGTAACATTAGTGTGAGTGAGTCCCAGCATTGATTCTGATGTTTGTGCCAGTGTCAAGGCACTTATGTCTACAGGTGTCTTGTCTCACTTCCATTATTGATACCTCCATCAATGAGACATAGATGGAGTACTTCCATGAATATGTGTGAAGTGGATTAACAAAGAAACTACTATTCTGTGCACTTTCAAATGGCAAACATATCTGCTGTGGCATGTTAACCCTGTGTGACTGAAGGTGTGACATGCTATATATAGTTAGTTTTAGCATTGGAACAGTATGATGTTTGAATTTGCAGATATGTTAAAAAATATGCACTTGTAAGATAAGCAAATGGCCGTATTGATTTAAAGTGACCTTGTCTCTTCTGTTTATGTTTAGCTGCAATCATCCTCTCAAGCCAGAGGTAGTAATTATTACTGTTTAGCAGCAGGTTTGCAGGTACTTTGTCCGACATGCGATTGCATTTCGAAATCTAAACTGATTCCTCCCATCTTCAAAGAGCAATTCCAGGATATTGTTGTTAGCCCCGCATATCTATGCTCATCCAATTTGAACATATCATGGTAGTAATGTTTATATTACAAACATTGTTATTAAATGATATTTTTCAGGCTGTGTACTTTCAACATATTTTTACCAGCATTAAGAACATTATTGTAATAAATATTAATAAATGAAGAACAGACTAGGTGACTTCCAATGATCCACGATAAACACTGTACCTCAGCACTTTGAATGATAGAGAACCTGTCTAGACGACTGTCTTGTATTTGCAGGCGAAAGCCTTGTTTGGGTTTGCCAGCGGCGCAGAAGGGGAGCTTTCATTTGGAGATGATGAAATACTAACAATCACCAGACAGGTTGGTACAACATTTCAACACAAATTGCATTGACCTGTAGGCGCTGTATTTTTAAATGACTAGTAGAAATGGCAAAATAGTAATTTTCATTTCATAAAAACAATAATAAGATGTTAAATATTAAATTGTTTTTAAAAGCTAGTTTTTCTTAGAAGATCCATATTTTTTATTTATAATAAAATATAAGTATTCAATCAGTTTGCTACAAATAATGGTGGCAAACTATCAGGTAGAGCTTAAAACTAGTCATATATGCGCAGACTAAAATAAATCTTCCAGGCATATTTCTTTTAGTGCAGCTTATCTTTACAACATTCTACAATTGAGTGGTAGGGGAATTATCATGCTACAGCAAACACAATTGGACAGTTAGCAAACACCTGAAGGGTTTAGCTACTCCACTCAAGTACACTTCAAAACAAGTTCTTCGTAATTCACACAACAATGGTGTTCTACCCTTTGTAAATGTATTCACGAATAGCTGCGTATGTTTTAGAACTTATATTACAACTTCACTAAATGTTATCAGTAGACTTTTCAGATCTCTAAAAGTTTATAATTTCAGTAGTACCGGTAGTACTATTCTAATAAAATACTCATTGTAAAAATATTTGTACTCTAGTAGATGTGTGCTGTCAGAGGTTATGTTGGTGAAAAATATACATGAGTCATGATTAGGCTATCAGGTTTGTATTTGAATCACAAAATTTGTATTTCAGTTATTTTGAATAAAATGTAAAGAAATATATGTTATTGTTAATGTATCAACAAGTATGATGACTAACAACTCAAGGTACACTCCTGATGATCATCTGTTTCTCAGATTAAGTTAATCTCTACTTGGATCTCACTGCTAATCGGATTCCACACTGCAATAAACCAGTGACTTTTTAGCAGCAATATGTTTTTCTTGGTTCAACATGTCTTGATCTAAAAGTGCTCGTGTTATCGTGAACATAATTAGGTAGAGCCCTGATCCTGATAACTGCTGATCCTGTGAGCTGGACAGAAAGTAGATGTTTTGGACATGGATGTTTAGCCACGAGAAATGATGAATAGTGGACAGTTTGTCTCAGGTTGTGTGATGTTGGCCAAAATGTCTGTTTATAGACTCCTGCATTTTTTTAATATTCACCAGCAGCTCAGATTATCTATGAAATATCTCCAAAAAAGTTGTTGTTCGTACAACTTATCTAAACATAGGCATGCATGTGTTCTCTGTAGCAGCGCCCCCTACTCTGGAATTAACTCCACTTTACTTTGAGATCATCTGAAACTCTAGCCACCTTTGTTTGAAACTTTGAATTTGGATTCTCACCCCAGATCTTTGGTGGTCCCTTGCTCTAAATCAAATGATCATTTTGCCCCTCCCTGTTCATGATATTTGCGTGATGATTCTTGTTGGTACTTGCAAAACATCTTAGCTGTAAACCATAAATATTTGGAGGCATAATCTCCATCTGTTGGAGGATTTAAAAGGTCTTGGAACCTGGCCTTTTAAACATTGACAATCACTCTAGGTTAATGTTGGCTGGTATGGTCGTCTAATGTCGGTACTGACCATGTATTATATTTGTTATAGCTGCACACCTTATAAATGCAGGTAAATCTTTAAGAAGATATAGAGTTATAAAGACAATCATGTCAGCTTGTTCAAGACTGTTTTCTGTTTGTAGGACATAGGAGAGGGGTGGTGGGAGGCCAGGAACTTCCGGGGGGAGAAGGGGCTTGTTCCAGAGGCATACTTAGAGGTAAGTATGGCGTAGGAGGGGGTAATGGGAGGGGTGAACTATCGTGATCATTTGCATGGTTTCACCCACACTAGGCTGTTTTCCCAGGCCCTTTCGTGGTCTCTCGTAACACTATCTCTCTATCTTAATTTTTGTCTTCCGCTTCTCTTATCAATCTCTTCTGTTTCCCGTTAACCCTGTGCTAACCAGCGTGGTCTGAGAAATAGACCAGTCTGTCAGTCATAGTCTTGCTACAGCATAAGTTTTGCTGTTTCGTGTTATGAATAGCTTTTTGAACGCGGCAGTGTACTGCATGGAAGACACAGCAAAAGACAGGTGGTAAATATAAAGATCAAACTGCTGCAGATACTAGGCCAGTACAGCACAGACTGGAATGTGTGGCACTTTCACTTGAACAGTGTCCATAGGCTAAACTAGCTGTATAGTCATTTTGTGAATGAACAGCTTTAGGTCATTCAGTATCTCCATATTGTCTCAAAACATATTAAGGTTGACCACAAACAATGCCAAAGACAATCAGCATTTGTGTGAAATGTCAAGTTGTGGTTTTAAAAGAACCTACCTTCACTATTCAGGCTGTACAGAGCTTCTACCCCCCTCACTCCTCTCTAGAATCACCCTCTCAAGCCAGGGGTAGTAATAGTATTAGCAGGAAGTTGCCTGACTCAGTTACAAGTACTTTATTCCATTTAGAGTTTCGCTTGTGGGAACCAGGCCGCTTGTACCCAGCATCAAAGAGTAATTCCATGAACTTGCAGTTAGCCCCACCTGCCACTACAACAGCTGGTGTTTATTATTTGAATGTTTTGTATACAACTTGACTGTTTTGTATGCACAACATACAGATCGTGAATAGTGCTTCAGGTAGATTAAATACAGTTTGGATGGAAGTATTCCTTCAACATCTTTTTGTCAAGTATTAAGAACATATTAATAAATATTAATGAATCAGGAACAAACAAGACCATTTTAAATTGCCTAATTAATAAAAACTCAAAACTAATTAACATTGTTTTGGGAATTAACTGCACTAGAACCTTCTATATTGTACAAATATTAGTGACATTGTCAGTTTGTGTGCATTTCAGATCACGTCTTTCCCTGAGCCCAACATTCCCCCTCCCCCACCCCCCGAGGTGGTGACACAGTCCTGGAGTCAACCCCAACAACCTGACATCGCACAACAAAAGAAAGTGCCCCCCTCACGACCATGGCAACCACCACAAGGGGGCCCGGCAGCAAAACCAGCGCAAACCAACCATAATAATAGGGACGTTGTCACGAAACAAGATAGTTACGAGGATTGGGACGACGATGATTGGGATGACGACGACGACGATGACGATGATGACTCAAGTGTCAATACAGAGATGTCGGTGAGTGTATTAATAGTTTTTTATTTGTTAACTACTAATATTCATCGTTAAATGATTTTAAATGTTCTGATTTAATTATTTGTCTACCTACTTATGTGGTCTTATTTAACGTTTAATTGTTTTTAATGTTATTGATCTAGAAGCAGAATAAATTTTAGATATTTACGTTTATTAAATGATCAGGTTATATAATTTAAATTACTTTTAGATTTAGTGATACATTGCAAAGTGTCCCATAACAATTATTTTGATGTTGACTATATATTATTATTATTGTAAAACATGAGATGGTCCCTTGTCACGTTGGTCAGTCAAAATGTTAAATGGTCCCTGAACACAGTTTATAGAATGTGATATGCTCCCTTGTGATACTGATCATAATGTTGTGTTTATATGTTAATATATGAGACGGCCCCCATAGTAATCATTCACTCATATTCTGCTACAGTACGGATAATTGACCTAATTGATACAAGCCATAGCTGTGCATTACTTTGTCATTACTGATAATAATACAATTATCAGTGAAATGAGGTTACATATAACATTGTATCAGTGGTAATGCTGTGTTCTTGTATCAGTGGTAATGCTGTGTTCTTGTATCAGTGGTAATGCTGTGTTCTTGTATCAGTGGTAATGCTGTGTTCTTGTATCAGTGGTAATGCTGTGTTCTTGTATCAGTGGTAATACTGTGTTCTTGTATCAGTGGTAATGCTGTGTTCTTGTATCAGTGGTAATGCTGTGTTCTTGTATCAGTGGTAATACTGTGTTCTTGTATCAGTGGTAATACTGTGTTCTTGTATCAGTGGTAATGCTGTGTTCTTGTATCAGTGGTAATGCTGTGTTCTTGTACCAGGATTTTATGTACTTATTCTTAGTATAAGCATATATGACACTGTACATTTGGGGGAAACATGTCCATTCAAGAAGTGCATAGCTACAAGAAACAATTCAACTATACATATGTAATTACTAAACACATATGTACAGTTGAATACAGGGCATATGAGATTTAGAGCACCATGACTGAGCCCTCGCTGTGAATTCGTTGCGAGACCATTCATCCTCATAAGCCAGGGGTAGTAGTGGATTACACATTTACACTACCCCTGAAAGATATCATATGCAATGTGCGGAATTAATTGGTTAAAAGAATTGCCTTTGGTCAGTGCATCTGGTAATTTGCCAAAGTTGATTGCCGGGCCAATAATTTACTTTGAAACCACTGAATTTCTCAGCCACATGGTTTTTGAGAGAGCAGGGAATAGTGACAACATGAATACAGAAACGTGAACATAATTGTGTTGCGCATTCACATGAATACTCCAATATTGATGATCACTTGAATTAAAGCTTGAGCTTAATAAGTTAAGATTTCACCAAACTATGTAAGGCGGTTACACAGATGAGCTAGTGTATTGTAGTGGACACTACGTTCGTTGGCTTTTTTTGCAATTTTAATTAATTTGATATGCGGAAAAAAATCAAATTGAAGAGACACCTTTAATGCAAGAATGCAAACTATAATGGTTTGGCCCTCAGAGCTTGCTTACAAAAGAAATCTTTCCAGGTACAGTCAAAAGCAGAAGTTAAGACAAACCACAGATAATGCGGATTGACAATGCGTGAAAACGGATGGGTCTTGACTCTTGGGAACATTTCACTAAGACAATGAGCTCAAAAAGAAAAGTCCATCATTAAAGAGAATCATTTGTTAAATTTAGAGAGCTTTTTCAAAATGCATAAAGCTGCTGCTGTGTTACCGAGGCCATTATTTCCGTGACACACGGGCAAAAGTGTCCCAGTGACACATCCTGAGGCCATTATTTCTGTGACACATAGGCAAAAGTGTCCCAGTGACACATCCTGAGGCCATTATTTCCGTGACACACGGGCAAAAGTGTCCCAGTGACACATCCTGAGGCCATTATCTCCGTGACACACAGGCAAAAGTGTCCAAGTGACAAATCCTGAGGCCACACGTGACACATCCTGAGACAAAAGTGTCCCAGTGACACATCCTGACACATATTATTTCCATGACACATATGATTTCCGTAACACACGGGCAAAAGTGTCCCAGTGACACATCCTGAGGAGATTATTTCCGTGACACACGGGCAAAAGTGTCCCAGTGACACATCCCGAGAAGATTATTTCCGTGACACACGGGAAAAAGTGTCCCAGTGACACAACCTGTTGTAACTACTTGTGTCTTGTAGGATCAGCACAGGGGAGGCAGCAGTAAGTCATATGTCTCTAATGCCACTGGTGTCTTGTAGAATCAGCACAGGGGAGGCAGCAGTAAGTCGTATGTCTCTAATGTCACTTGTGTCTTGTAGGATCAGCACAGGGGAGGCAGCAGTAAGTCGTATGTCTCTAATGTCACTTGTGTCTTGTAGGATCAGCACAGGGGAGGCAGCAGTAAGTCGTATGTCTCTAATGTCACTTGTGTCTTGTAGGATCAGCACAGGGGAGGCAACAGTAAATCATTGTGTCTTGTAGGATCAGCAACAGTAAATCATCTGTCTCTACCACTTGTGTCTTGTAGGATCAGCACAGGGGAGGCAGCAGTAAGTCGTATGTCTCTAATGTCACTTGTGTCTTGTAGGATCAGCACAGGGGAGGCAGCAGTAAGTCATCTGTCTCTAACGCCACTTGTGTCTTGTAGGATCAATACAGGGGAGGCAACAGTAAATCATCTGTCTCTAATGCCACTTGTGTCTTGTAGGATCAGCACAGGGGAGGCAGCAGTAAGTCGTATGTCTCTAATGTCACTTGTGTCTTGTAGGATCAGCACAGGGGAGGCAACAGTAAATCATCTGTCTCTAATGCCACTTGTGTCTTGTAGGATCAGCACAGGGGAGGCAGCAGTAAGTCATCTGTGCCACTCTTGTAGGATCAGCACAGGGGAGGCAACAGTAAGTCTCTAAATCTTGTGTCTTGTAGGATCAGCACAGGGGAGGCAGCAGTAAGTCGTCTGTCTCTAATGCCACTTGTGTCTTGTAGGATCAGCACAGGGGAGGCAACAGTAAATCATCTGTCTCTAATGCCACTTGTGTCTTGTAGGATCAGCACAGGGGAGGCAGCAGTAAGTCGTATGTCTCTAATGTCACTTGTGTCTTGTAGGATCAGCACAGGGGAGGCAACAGTAAATCATCTGTCTCTAATGCCACTTGTGTCTTGTAGGATCAGCACAGGGGAGGCAGCAGTAAGTCATCTGTCTCTAAAGCCACTTGTGTCTTGTAGGATCAGCACAGGGGAGGCAACAGTAAATCATCTGTCTCTAATGCCACTTGTGTCTTGTAGGATCAGCACAGGGAGGCAACAGTAAGTTATCTGTCTCTGACGCCACTTGTGTCTTGTAGGATCAACACAGGGGAGGCAACAGTAAGTTATCTGTCTCTGACGCCACTTGTGTCTTGTAGGATCAGCACAGGGGAGGCAACAGTAAGTTATCTGTCTCTGACGTCACTTGTGTCTTGTAGGATCAGCACAGGGGAGGCAACAGTAAGTTATCTGTCTCTGACGCCACTTGTGTCTTGTAGGATCAGCACAGGAGAGGCAACAGTAAGTTATCTGTCTCTGACGCCACTTGTGTCTTGTAGGATCAAGTTATCTGTCTCTGACGCCACTTGTGTCTTGTAGGATCAGCACAGGGGAGGCAACAGTAAGTTATCTGTCTCTGAC
Organism: Paraescarpia echinospica; assembly: GCA_020002185.1. Classification (NCBI taxonomy): domain Eukaryota; kingdom Metazoa; phylum Annelida; class Polychaeta; order Sabellida; family Siboglinidae; genus Paraescarpia; species Paraescarpia echinospica. Next base: position 42,928,944 of record CM034536.1, on the reverse strand, counting down.
GCCACTTGTGTCTTGTAGGATCAGCACAGGGGAGGCAACAGTAAGTTATCTGTCTCTGACGCCACTTGTGTCTTGTAGGATCAACACAGGGGAGGCAACAGTAAGTCACAAGCATCGAGACGGCGTACTGGCAGTATTGGCTCTGATGCTCACAACAAATACGGAACTGTCAGGAAGTTTGGCAGGTAGGTAGTTTGTGGTACATACTGACAGTTGTAATCGTCTCTACTTCTCATCTACTCTTTGTTCTCAGAGTTGAAGCGAACATAGTAATAATAACATTCCTTCATTTAATATAGTGCCAGATCTGAAATTGTTCGTGGTGCTTAACAACATTTAAAAACGTGGTCAACAATTGCTTTATAAGAATTTTGTACTAAAGAAAATCAATATAATACAAATATTTTTATTGGAACTTGAGCTTTCTCGGTTGCTCTATCAATTCCTGAGAACTCACTAAATTTTAGTGTTACAACTATAGGAAACATTGAAATGTTTTCATCATCTGAACATTATTGTTCAGAGTTATACAATCCATGTCCAACTACTCAGTGAACAGTTTTTATTGGTGAGAACGTGAGTATCGTTGCTAATAACTGTTCTTATTCACATAATTGTTGACGTACATCCAGTACTAATACATACCCTGTGTGTAATGGAGGATGGGTATTTCTACTGGTCATCATGCATAACAAACATGGATGAGCAGAAATTTGTGCAAATGCAGATGACTCATATATTATACTCAATCACCTTGTCGCCTTTAAAAAGTTGAAAATTAATAAGATCTCTGATAGGCATTATACGGTTGTGCAGTAGTTGATATTAGCATATATTTAGAGTGCGCCTTGCAGCAAGGGGAATGACCTGCCTGGGCCCTGTGTTCAGGTATGAATGTCTCCCATTCATGCAGGTGACAACACTCCACTGTGAGACAACTTGTAACAACAGTGACACATTTAGAGAGGCACTCTTGGTTCTGGGCCAGTTTAGTGGCATACTTAGGTCATGTATTCAGTACTATGTCCAACTATGTCTGTTGTGAAGTACACTTATGCCAGTTATAGATTGATGGAACCCTTATTCAAATATGTTATGTACACATAACAATGTTTGACAGAAATGCTCCTTTAAAATGTGATTAATAGTTTGTAACAAAACAATTGTTTTTAGTGCATAAAAACAGTTTGAGTACTTAGGTGCGAGTTGCTAACATCGCAGAATTGATAGAGTGAATGTCTACCGCTAGGCACGCATAAAAGATTATTCTGCAGTCCCTTTCTATGGTATGAACAATTGCAGATTCTTTAAAATGTCTACCTAAGTTAGGTTCAGTATCATAAGTTTGGTCAGTTGTTAGAAAAAGGTTCCTTTCATCTTTATTGTGATCTGAAAAAACTACAATCATGGTACTTAAAATTGTATAATGGTAAGTTCTTATATAGCACAGTATCCAGTCCTCAGGACTGTTCAAAGCGCTTTACACTTTACTCCCTGGCAGACCTGTTCAATCGAACACCATCTCGACTTCTCTGGGAAGTATCCAGCCATGCTGCAATTAATGCGTGAAGACTTTCATGTACTACTCTACTCGGTACCCCCCTATTCCTGGTGTATCTGTGTTATGTTCACGCAGCCCTTTCTCTGTTTGTATTGAATTTACGCCAACTATTGGGTAGGTTGGTATTGGGCAATCAAATTTATTAACACAGGGATTGCCACTGTGCACATATAATATATACAATAGTCAACATCTTGTGCACAGCCAGGTACATCCAGATTACAGATTGATGGACCACACATGTTATGTACGACAAATTTTTGTACATATATAATAATCATACTTCTTCAATGTTGCTAGTCATTTACAAAAAAAACCTTGAGTGCTGTTATATTAAATTACAGCATACCGATTGTCATATGTTTACAGTACATAAAACACAAGGGAAAAAGATACCTGGTGTGCAGACTGCACACCTTTCTATACTACTAGCTACAGTAATTCCAGCTTGATGTATACAAAAGTGGGGTCAAGCAGTACTAACTTTCTGAAATCTTATTTTAAAATGTATTATAGTTATATTGGTTAAAGGTTAAAAGCCTTTTTCAGTTGTTATTTATTTTTAGACATATTGATGTTTCAGGTTTTCAGGTTTTGCCAAGCAGGGTGGAGAGGCGTATCTGTTTGACACGACCTTGACCCCTCCTGTTGACCCTTCACTCATCGTCACAGTTATGGTATGTTTTTCCTCATTACATTTTTGTAGTGTTCAGTGTGTTAGACCACTAACATCATTCTATGCAGAATAGATACTGCAATAATAGTTCTTAAAGGTCTATTGTTGCGCAAGTGCATATGGGCATGTATGTATATAGCAACAACTATTACTATCTAATACATTATGAAAGTACTTTTGTGTTGAAATATTGTGTGTTTGGAAGGTATGTCAAGTGTGCTAACAATAAATCTACTTGTATTGAGCTTGCATATGTATGTGGGTAGGTTGATGTTTTCCTCTTAGATGACTTGAACCTCAAGTGTCAATCTTTCAGGGATTAATCTACAACTCCTAGAATAGGACGTAAGACCTGTATCTTTTCAAAATATCCCATATATGTCAACCTTTTGTGGGGTAAATCAGTTTGTTCGGAATGTAAAATGTGATGTGCGCATAATACATCACCTAAAACGTAACCTAACAATCGCAGGAACTATATATTTCCCAAAGCATATACTTTGGGTAGACGCTGACACAATATGCATATGTCTACCCTCATGCCAATAGCATAGCAATACAAACAGTATTTGACAATTCTACACTATCAAGACTAGGATCTGTTGATGGACGTGAACTTCACATTTTCTTTGATCTTCTTCATTTTGAATAAACAATGAGTATCTTTGAGCATGTTATGGTGTTTATGTAACGATGCTAACATTTGATAAATATTACTGTCATGACTGTCATCTACCAAGGCATCCCGTCATTTTTGCTGGTTCTTTGAATGATCAAAATTATAACATTTAGATTAATAAATGTCAGTGAAAAGCAGAAAACTGCTGAGAACTGAGACAGAACAACATTTTTAAAGATGTGAACCCAGGTGAAAAGCAGACAAAGGATGACATTTGTATATGTTGTATTCATTCACATTTATCGAAATCTGTTTTATTCCTAGCAAAACATATTCTTTTATTTTTTAGTGTATTTATGTATTACTTTCTTCGTGTAGCTTTCTTTTAACTTGTTTCCTAGCAAACTTTTCCATAACTTTCCCCTGTTACCAATTACTGTCTTAGAATGGTTGTGTTGATGTGTTCAGGAGACCACAGATGGTCCGTGCTGGCAGCCCTCAACTGAGGCTTACACGTGTGAGATCAAGTCGCCAAAGAAGGAGAGCAAGTATCACGGCATGAAGAGCTTCATCGCCTACCAGCTCACACCTACAGTAAGTCTCAGTGACACCTAATAGAAGTACTGTAAAAAAGCTTCTTAGGTTTGTCCTTCTGTGTGATTGGCCCTTCACTGTGGAACTCGCTGCTGAATCTCAATAATTACGGTGGAACCCTGTTTGTGGTCAAAGAGACACTTAAAACACATGTTTAACCCTGTGACCAGCCAATGAAAATCCTCTGTAGTGAACTGTTACATTAAAAATTATAACTATGCTAATATGTATCACAAAAATATGAAAGAGGTATCATTTTATTGCTAAAGGAATGCTTTTTAATCCTTTGGCCAAAGGTCCAAGGGACTATTGCCATCACTCTGCGTCCGCCGTCCGCCGTTAGCTGCCGTATCTCAGAAACCGTTCAGCAACTTTTTCTCTAATTTTGCATAGACATATCTTGGGGCACTGCCACTATGCACGAGAAATCTGTATTTGATTGAATCATTTTAAGGGCTCCCTAGGGCCTCCAAGGACCCCAAAACTGGTAAAAATGTAACATCCTATTTTTTCAAAAACTGTTCAGCAACTTTTTTTTAAATTTTGCATAGATGTATCTTAGGGTGCTGCCACTATATCCAAGAAATCTGTATTTGATTGAATCATTCTAAGGGCACCTAAGGGGCCCCCAAAGTACAAAAGGTTTACATTATCTAGTGATGTGGTTTTGAGAAGGGCCCTTGAGACCACCCCCAACAGTAGATGTTGTGTAATGTGCCAGGAAGTCAAAAGCTGTGACTAATCTCTACAGCCTAGGCCATTGAGACCTTGACTAATCTTTAATTGGTCACAGCACCCAGGCAGAGTAGACACACTTGACCCCTGTTAGACTGAACCCTTGCCTAACACTTTTAAACTGTATCTTAAAAACTATTGATTTTCTATAATTGCAAGTTGTGTTTATTTTGATGTTCATTTAATTATTATAAAATGGTGTGACTGTGGTGTCTATTGGTTAAAGATGTATTGTCTGTAGAAACCTGTAGGTGACAAACATAGAAAATTAATATTCTGTCACCTGTAGGTGATAAATATAGAAAATTAATATTCTGGACAACTATAGAGTGAAATATCCTACACTTTATTGATATCAAATGCATTCTACTGTTCTGTTTATGCTTGCCATGCCTTGTGTAGACATGGTACTTTGTAAATCAATTGTATCAATACAAAACTAATAATTACAGATTCACAATATAGTTGACACCTGACACAACCAAATGTCAACCATTAGAAGAGTTGACATAGTTCCGCTATACACTATATATGTAAATTTAACCAGCTGCTATGTCAAGTCCGTTATAATTGTGACTAACAGTGTTCAAAATTATTCAGGTAAATAGCAAATAACAAAGGACATAAGTTTTCTCCTTGCCATACCTCTACACATGAGAAGAAGGCTGACACAGCCTGGCCTGATTTATACATGATTTAGCATTTTTGTACATGTTGTATACAACTTTCAACACAATACCATTAATACCGCATGAAATTATCTTAGACCACAGGGAGGACTGGTCTACTAAATCAAATGCTTTCTTATAATCGATGAAGACACAATAAAGCCTTTTGAGTCGAGACAAATACAATTCAACCAATACCCCTATCTGAACACTGCCTGTTCTTCACCTATTACATTCGCTTTGTTTAGGTATGTGGTCAGTCTGGTGTTCTGAACAATCACTAAGGATTAATGAACACTTGTGCAGAATGTCACCCACTTGGCAGGTTTAATTGATCTATTCAGCAATGAGGACACTGCTTAGGCCTCACTCTGGACACTGTCACTCACAGTGTTGTGTATTGTCTTAGTTGGTGCATTGAGCTAATCTACTTGACCATGAATCAGTGGTGGCTTTGATTGTGTATTACACCCAGCTGTGGAGCTAAGATTCTCTGCCTGCTATTGTTTGATGAAAGCTGTGACTAATCTGTAATTGGTCACTGGCAGTAGCTTGTGTCAACAGACAGCATTAAGCCACTAGACTGTTAAACTGGACAGTTGCATGTAGGTTTTAAACTGTGTCAGACAGTGAGTCTACCTTTTGCTCTCAGATAATCTGTCCTCTTAGTTTTACACATGAAGACATAATCTGGCATAACTTGATAAGTCTTTGTAGCAGCACATTTGTACTTCCAGTGTATCATTGCAACATAACATACATATTACATACTGTGTGCCACATTTGAATGTTGTGCATGTAATATTTCCATGCAATCCATTTGCTTATATAATGTAAAACTTCAACAGCCGTTTTCTTCATTTTCACTTTTTGATCCCTACCATGTTCAATGCTCCATAACTTTGCCAATTTTTGTAGCAGTCATATTTTTTGAAACCGTGTAAAGCACCCTACCAAACCATTACAAGGATGTAAGAAAACAATGTTACAATTTTTCCGACTTATCACTCATTTGGTCAGCCGGGGTCACATATAGACGTATTAGTCCAAAGGACTTCAGGGCCACTTGGCCCATTTTTTATAATAAAATTATAAAATCTATATAACCTTCAATAATCATGGGATATTATTATGTGAACTTTATCAAAAAAAATAACATTTTCTCCTGCTACCAGGTAATTACTGAGTGGATATATGTCCTACATCCAGCAAGACAAATGTAGCCATACGTGTTAGCTACCAAATAACATAAACATGAATCAAATCCATTGAGCACTTTTATTTTTATGATTTTTTTCTGATATAAAAATAGGCTGATACTAGCAGCCCGATCACTGCCGGTGCACACACGCGGCTCACCCGGACAAACATCGTGCTGCCAAGTTGTTGAATTTTCACGTCAAAAAGCATCGTTCTAACTATCTGAACTAGTACAATAACCTTATTCATGGATACTGTCAGGCGTCTTGTCGAAATATTGATGCGGTAACTTGAGATATTGCAAAGTAAACTTTTGAAGGGAACAATTATCCACAACAACATTCGCCAATTTGTTGTTTACTTCACCTTTGGAGGGCCAAGGGCGGGATGTCTTAAATGCTTTGTTCTGATTCGTTGAATTACCTAAGCCAGCTGATGTAATGTTTGGCAGATTGGCCAATAACGGAGCTTTCCATTGATACCACATGTGCGGGGGTCTAGACTTTATGAATGAATATGTAAATTCATTACACTTGGCGTAGTAAAACCACCAACATTTTTTCGATGACTTGGTCACATGTTTTGTTGGCTAGGCAGTCATTAGCTGTCAATCAATCTGCTCATGAACAAATATACACCATCTTGAAAAATCTGTCAGTTATCTAACAATACCAAATGTTCACGTATCAGTTATCTAGTACAGAAACTAAAAATGTTACTATAAAGGTAGGTACCACCGGTCGATGAATCAACGCTGGCCGGTCGCAGAGTTATAGCTGAATACTACTGACATTATTTGACTTTTCATTGTGGACATTTTATAGAACAACTCCTGTTTTGTGGGTGTGTTTGTGTGCATGCCAGACATGGGGTCAAATACATTGAAATGTATTTAAATACAAATACTCTTGAGGGAGTCAAATACAAATACTTTGAAATACAAAAGTATTTAAATACGAATACATTGGAAAGTATTTCAAATACTTTTCAAATACTTTTTACTTTCAGACTACATTACAATATAGCTAAAAAAGCAAGTCTTATATTGAGATATGTAGTTTATTGACATAATTTGTATGATGTTATATACAACCATGGTGAGATATACTGCTTATTAACTGTAAAACTATACCATTGGAAACAAATCCTATGCTGCTAAAGTCTGTTATGGTATACAGGTTGATCTTTGTGGCTTCAACATCTGTCACTAGTTAAAGCAAATATTAGACACAATAGCTGGCCTTAGCAGCCACTGCCACATTGGTTAGGTACCAGGTAGGTAGTTTGGTTAGCTGGGGCTTGGAAACTATGATCAAAAGACAGACAGACCAGTGCAACAAAGTCTCCTTTTTGCTAATTGCATCACAGTGACAACTGACAAGGTGATGTTGGCTTCTCACACAGTGATCTCAATGACTTCTCACATAATGGCATTACCTTGCCATTATTTCTAAACGGAAAAGTGGTGAATTGCCAAATGACATAGTAAAATTGCTCAACTCTTAAGAATTCAAACAAGAATAATTATAAGTTGTCATTTATTGATAATCACGTCCTATGTATTTGAAAAAAGTATTTGAACATTTCAAATACTTTAGGAAAGTATTTAAATACAAATACTTTCATGTCAAATACTTTCATGTCAACTACAAATACTTTAAAAAAAGTATTTAAATATTTCAAATACAAATGTATTTGACCCCATGTCTGGTGCGTGCGTGTGTACATGTGGCGTGCGTGTATGTGTGTATACATGCACGTATGCATGTACATATTTAAATATTGTAAGTATTCTCTGTTTATAAATTATTTGTTTTTTTATTAATTTATAGTCTAACCAAGTTTCCACTAAAATTTTACTTTTACCTGAGTTAGCCTTTATTGTGATTATTTTAGACAACATTTTAATAAATTCACTGCATATTTGCATTTACTATTTACGTATTTAATGTTTTATTTACATGTACCAGGTAATTACATTTTATATATATCTTTGAATTTGTTGATGGAATTGCATTTGTTGTTTTGTTTATTGCATGAATTGGTAGCATCGGGTAGGCCAACTTGTTGACATCAGGTTGGATGATTTGTTGACATCAGGTAGAATTACTTGTTGACATCAGGTTGGACGATTTGTCGACATCAGGTTGAATGACTTGTTGACATAAGGTTGGACGATTTGTCGACATCAGGTTGATTGACTTGTTGACATCAGGTTGGACGATTTGTCGACATCAGGTAGAATGACTTGTTGACATCAGGTTGGACGATTTGTTGACATCAGATTGAATGACTTGTTGACACCACACCAAGTTGGATGATTTGTTGACATCAGGTTGAATGACTTGTTGACATCAGTTGGACGATTTGTCAACATCAGTTTGAAATACTTGTTGACGTCAGGTTGGATGATTTGTCGACATCAGGTTGAATGACTTGTTGACACCACACCAAGTTGGACGATTTGTCGACATCAGGTTGAATTACTTGTTGACACCAGGTTGGACGATTTGTCGACATCAGGTTGAATTACTTGTTGACATCAGGTTGGACGATTTGTCGACATCAGGTTGAATGACTTGTTGACATAAGGTTGGACGATTTGTCGACATCAGGTTGATTGACTTGTTGACATCAGGTTGGACGATTTGTCGACATCAGGTTGAATGACTTGTTGACATCAGATTGGACGATTTGTCGACATCAGGTTGAATGACTTGTTGACATCAGGTTGGACGATTTGTCAACATCAGGTTGAATGACTTGTTGACATCAGGTTGGACGATTTGTTGACATCAGGTTGAATGACTTGTTGACATCAGGTTGGACGATTTGCTGACATCAGGTTGAATGACTTGTTGACATCAGGTTGAATGACTTGTTGACATCAGGTTGGTTGATTTGTTGACATCAGGTTGGGTGACTTGTTGACATCAGGTTGGATGACTTGTTGACATCAGGTTGGATGATTTGTTGACATCAGTTTGGATGACTTGTTGACATCAGGTTGGACGATTTGTTGACATCAGATTGGATGACTTGCTGACATCAAGTTGGACGATTTGTTGACATCAGATTGGATGACTTGCTGACATCAAGTTGGACGATTTGTTGACATCAGATTGGATGACTTGCTGACATCAGGTTGGACAATTTGTTGACATCAGGTTGGACAATTTGTTGACATCAGGTTGAATCACTTGTTGACATCAGGTTGGACGATTTATTGACATCAGGTTGAATCACTTCTTGACATCAGGTTGGACAATTTGTTGACATCAGGTTGAATCACTTGTTCATATGAGGTTGGACGATTTGTTGATATAAAGTTGAATCATTTGTTGATATGAGGTTGGACGATTTGTTGATATCAGGTTGAATGACTTGCTGACATCAGGTTGGACGATTTGTTGACATCAGGTTGAATGACTTGCTGACATCAGGTTGGACGATTTGTTGATATCAGGTTGAATCACTTGTTGACATCAGATTGGATGACTGTCACGGATTAGCGAGGTCTCCGTACTCTAGATGGCTCAGTCTAGTAGGGTTCTTATATATCAAGGTCAACGCGTATGAGAAAGAACGGTTTTCGTGAACAAGCAACAAAGAACGAGGAAAATTTAATAAACTTTATTACAAGATATCTTCCTTTTGGTAAATATCTCGATTAACAAAATAAACAGAATAAAGAAATCCTGTAACCAAATCTTAATAGAACATAATAAACAATAACACTGAATCTTTCGATTATTAAATTCCACTTCCTTTCTAAGGTGGATTATACCGCTATACGACCATACACTAGGCGCCAAGTGTTATCTAAGAATAACTCCCATAATATAAATACACAGTATAAGCTAGTCCTCGCGGACTCTCATTACAGTAATCTGTTACAACACACACATATATTTATATATATGTGAATACTTCGAATATATACGAACGTTTGTTGAAGTCAACACATCGAGCTCAGAACACAGTTAGAACGGTGTATCTCGGCCGCACGAGTGATGATGTCGGGCAATTGACGATTGCCGTTGTACGCCGCGAATTCTCGAGTCGCGTCCGTTCAATGATCGCACGGTTGCAAACGATTGCGAAGTTAGTTGAATACGTTCAACTGAAAGACTAATCCGGGCAGTAGACGCTTACCGCCGGCCGCTACGAATTCGATCTGTCGCAAACGATCGAGAAGTCGGATGAACGGGTTCGCGCAATTGACGACGCCTGGCAGTATACGTTTACCGCCGGCCGCTATGAGTCGCATCCGGTCCGAGCTTTCTGACGTTGTCGCTGTGAGACCGCTGTTCGAGGATGGCCCATGCTGGGTGAGTGCGTCGCGATTATCGCTCATCGACACAAATACGTTGGGGCCGATCGGAACGTTGTCTCAAGATACTGCAGACGTGGCGGCAAGGATTCTTCGAAGCTCAATCGAACAGTCACTCTGGACACTGAATATTACACACACACAAAAACTTTAGGAACGTAACCCACGTTAACGATTCCCACCACGCTTTACGACTTGACTTGCCATTCTCTTGGCAGCAGGGCAACCTGTCTCGTTCAACCCTGGATCTGTCCCAGTCCTTCGCCAGCGCCCAGATAGCGAAATGCATACAACAAACGTTTATATAAGCAGACCTAATTACACATCATATGACAGGTTTCCATCATTTCTATTGGCTAATGCAATATACTATTCAAACTAGGCATTGTGGAACACCCTCTCTACGATTACAGTGAAACCACCTGCTTGCCTAGAAACACTAGCAACAGAATACCACGCTTCACTGAGCGCATCTGCAACCGAGTTGCTGTAATTACGTAACTAAGGCGGTTGGTTAACAATATGTCTATCTACTGGCTTGACCTTCCTCATTTATCAAATTAAACCACAGGAAAGTAGATTTAAACATCCAGAAATAGCAGAAATGCTACAATGACTTGTTGACATCAGGTTGGATGATTTGTTGACATCAGATTGGATGACTTGTTGACATCAGGTTGGACAACTTGTAGGCATCACGTTGGATGACTGGTTGACATCAGGTTGGATAATGTTGTCATCAACTTGGATGACTTGTTGACATCAGATTGGATAATGTTGTCGTCAGCATGGATGACTAGTTGACATCAGGTGGTATAACTTGTTGACATCATATTTGATGACTTGTTGACATCATATTTGATGACTTGTTGACATCATATTTGATGACTTGTTGACATCAGGTTGGACGACTTGTTGACATCAGATTGTATAATGTTTACATCAGGTTTAATGACATGTTGACATCATATTTGATGATTTGTTGACATCAGGTTGGGTGACTTGTCATCATTTAGATTTGCATATGATTGTCTGATTTTTATCGCATATTGTGTTTCTAGTTTACCAACATACAAGTGAGTCGACGCTACAAACATTTCGATTGGTTACATGACCGACTTGAGGAAAAGTTCACAACCCTTGCAGTTCCTCCCCTACCAGACAAACAAGTCACAGGTAAACAAATATGTCACCCTTCATAGAAGGGGGTATATTAGAAAAGTCTAATGTGGTTTTATGTAGAATTCATCTCATTGGGGAGTCAACAAAATTGTGTTTTAAAACATGTTGCTATTGCTCCATAAAGCAGAGCACCTGCTTTGACAGAAGCCTCACAATCGCAACAAGCTTTACTGATAATAAACTGTTATGAAATTGTTTTAAACTACCAAGACGCTATAATTTATGTTTTCTATTAATAATGTTAGAGTAATAATGTGGGTATGTGCTTAATAAGTAAGTCTTCTACTTTGGACCTTTCCATTTGTTACTAATTTATTAGGAAATAAAGAGTGTTTTATGTGCACCAATGCCAAGCAAGCCATTAGTTAACCTGTTTCTGACAGTACTGTTAAACTGTTGTGCAGGTCGCTACGAAGACGACTTCATCAGTCAGCGCATGCAGCAGCTGCGACAGTGGATAGAGCGGATGTGTATACATCCTGTCGTCTCACAGTCAGAAGTCTTCAAACACTTCATGTCCGTCACGGAAGAAAAGGTGGGCATCCTACACTGCACACAATACAACGACATTACAGCAGTAGATTGGTGGCGAACTCTAGCTTGATGTGCTGCCACTATGTCCTTTGATGGAGTTATAGGCACCATCCCCGCTCCGGTGTACGCTAGAGCCATCCACAAACCATTGAAACACTGTGTTACTTTTGCACAATGTCGCTGCCAGTTGACCAGCTTGCTTGTCTGTACTGTGTTAGTTAATAAAGTTATATTTGCAAGCTACACAATTGGTGGATTTCACATTATGAATTTACAGTACGAGTCATACTGGAGAGCAGGGAAATGTTATTTCTGTTGGAGTAAATATTCCTCCAAATTTATATCTACTCTGCCACCCGTTGCATCCACACCTTGTTATTGCTTTGATGTCTAGTTCTGCTTTACATTGTCGGCTGATGGTGTTGCCGAGGTAAATACTGCTTGAATCTGCTGGCTTATATATTAGATGTGTTGGTTTCCGAATTAAATAGATTGGTTTGTGAAAATTATACTACAATGAATTTTGTATATAACTGATTGGTTTCCAAGTTATATGATTTCAGAATGTAATGATTTGGTTTCTGAATTTCATTATTTCATTTTAACGTATTATATTGTTGAAACGATAAAATCATCACAAAATAAATCCATCTAAAACTAACATGTCGTATTTCATAACCAAACCATCCTACCCTAAATCCAGTCTCTCTTACTCGGCTATTACGTACTTAGCCAACATTCTTGTTATGAAACAAACAACTATTAGGCGTAAATGGTAATTTATTTTTCACATAAATGTTGGTTTTTATATAGTATCAGTTGGTTAACCATTTAAGAGGGATTAGTTTTCGGGTAGGATGGTTTGGTTAAGAAGTAGAATGGGATAATCTTGAAGTAGGATAGATTGGTTTCACAATAACATGGCGTTGTTTTGGAATAGGATTGCTTAATTTTATAGTAGGATTGATTGGTTTTAACATTGGATGGTTTTTTTTAGTAGGGACAGATTGGTTTTGGAATAGGATTGGTAGGATTTGAAGTAGTTATGGTTGGTTTTGTTGAAGTGTTGACTGAGTAGAGTAAATAGGAAAGGTATAGTGCTGGCTAGAATTGTATATCGGTCGGCTGATCGTTAGCTTTTGTCAGTGTGTTATATTTTGTGCTGCAAATAAGAGTGCCTGGTGACCATTGAATGTCTCTCTGATTTGGTGTTCATGTCCTTTGCCTGTGTTGTCCGTAACTGTGATGAACAGTAAGGCTGATGTAACAGCCTTATCTCAGTCCACTATTTATTGGGATTACTTTCTATTTAATTATTTGCATCATACCCTGCCTACTGCATGTACAGTGTCACACATAAATACTCTATATAGTCCTATTACTTTCCCCAAAGCAAAACTTTGACCCAATCTTTTAATCTACCTGATTGTTGCATCATATATGTACTTGTACAAGAAAACTCTAAAAGGTGGAGAAGGCAGACACAGTGATTTTGTTCTCATTTCAGTCATTTAATACACCAAAATCTGTTTACAGTATGTAAATATTTTATTATGTAAATGATTTGCATCTTGTAATTTAGGATTGCAACTACAGTACCTCATAATTTTGTAATATATATTACAAACATATTATGTGTAATTGTTGCAGCATGGCTGAATGCTTTTTCAGATACATTAAGTTGGTGTTGGACTGAATGTGGCTGTAAGGAGTGGTGTATATATTCCAGGCAGTTATTTCTACCACTTTCACTTGAGTGAACATGGCTTTATATTTAAATATATCAATTGTAGGAGTTGACTAGCTCAAATTATTACAAAAACATAATTAACAAACACCATTTTCATACCATATATACTATTTTATTAATAGATGTAACTGAAATGAGAACAAAATTAAATTTTGTGTGCATTTTCTTTTCTGCCACTGTTCAGTGTGTCTCGTTGTACAGAATTAAGGTGGAGTAGTCACTGTTCTTGTCAGTGAAGCTGCCTATTGGTACTTGATTGGCTAATAAACCCTGTTGATGTGTTCTCAGAAATGGAAGGCGGGAAAGAGGAGGGCAGAAAAGGACGAGTACCGAGGGGCGAAGTTCTTCTTGACTGTTGCATGCCCGTCAACGTCACCTGATCCTAAATTACTGTAAGTACTTACCTTTGTGGTGCATGGTAGTGCAGTGGATAGAACACCAGACTCAAGAGAATCCGGGTTCAAGTCCTCTTGTTGCTCTTTTGAAGCTTGGGCAATTGTGTTCACTCCGCATTGCCTCAGTTCACTTAGCTGTATAAATGATACCTGGTTGTAGACAGTGGTGGATATATGTGAACAAATATTATGTGTAGTTGTTGCAGCATGGCTTAATGCTTTCCAGATACATTAAGTTGGTTTTGGACTGAATGTGGCTGTAGGGGGTGAAATATAAAATTAATTTACTTTTGTTGAATTTTCTGCTCTATATGTGTACTGCACATTACCTCATAAAATATATTGGTTTAAAACCTGTGTTATTGTAAGTAATTATTGTGAAGTTAATGTTAAGAAGGAATGTCTATATGTTACACTGAACCTTTCTGAGATTATAGAATCATTTGTTCATATAATTTCAATGTCATTGTCTATTGTGGTTTCTTTATCTGCATTTCCACCTGCTTTTTGACATTGATGGCATTAACTATAAAATAAGTCATCTAAACGTATCCTTTGCAGAGAATTGCAAATGGACCGATTCAGTCGGTTTATAAAAAGCATGGATGACAGTGTGCGGCAAGTGTCAACGATTGGGGAACAAAATATCAAGAGGCGTCGGGGTCGTAAGTAGAACTGTGTTTTCTCTGCTGTCTTGGTCAGGAAACAGCTGGAAACAGTTGAGACAGAAATGTTAGGTCACCAGATACTGAAATAAAGTTATTGTTCGGCTGTGTATGTACCTTGGTAGTAGGTGAACTTGACTAACAAAAAACGAACCTGTTTACAAAAAAGTTCAAAGGTTGAAGTAAGTGGTGCACTTCAATTCAATAAAAGAAAAAAAATATTTTTCATCATTTTGTATTAACAAAATAACTGTAATAATAAAAAAATAATTAGTGTGCACGAACAAGCTTCCGGTAATATGCTGTTGATAAAATATGTTTGTTTTTTGCTCCAAATAAGGTTGAAATTAGACAAAATAAAATTTATTTATAGAGGCAACTTTAAGTAATATTATTTGTTTCATTAACATAAGGAGAGATAATAATTCTGATTGTGTTGTTTTATTTTTAGCCTTCAGAAAAGATTTCCAAAAGTTTGGTGGAGGTCTAATTTGCCTGGCAAAGTCATTTGAGTTTGATGAGAGACCAGGTATGTATCTATGAAACAAATTTTAAAGCTATATACAGTCGCGCCTCGTTATAACTCGGTAGTCGGGGTCCACGAAATGAATCTGCGTTATAAACGTGATGCGATAATGCGTTCCCATATCTGCTGTTGGGGGCGCTACGACGATGACCGACACCGCTGCTGCACGAAGAATGCCATCAAAGCCAGAGTGCAAGTCACACAGTCTAGACACATTTTATGAAGCTTATTAAGCTGCCAGCCAACGTCAATGTGTATTCTCTTTAAATGTAATACACTGTTGGACACTGTTGAATGTTGAACTGGATAAAATTCAAGTGTACCATTTTTAAATAAACAACGGACCAACAGGCCATGGTCAACTGAACGATAATATGGCACCGCTGACGTAAGATCTAAAATAATAACCTGGTACTCAGCAGCCGAATACGCAAATGATTTGACAAACGCTGCGTTACAGTTGATTAAGGATTTAAAGCTATAAGTACGCTCACATTTGGCTTAACTTCATGTTTCAGTCAATATAAAAATATCAATTTAGAAAGCACATTTACCGTTCCAAACAATATTTTGATTCACCAATTCATATGCGGTTGACGAATTGATATTTTGACGCACCAGAACAGGCTGTAGCGTTGCGTTCTTTGCAGCGAAAAGCTAATATTTGTTACGCAATGTTAGCTGACTGATCTTGCCTACTAAGCTGCATTAAAACATATTTAACCCATTCTTAAGCAAGGCGTATTTGTGAATTTCAATTGCACTTTACAAGCCGCCCGGCGCAGAGGCCAGGCTAACCTGCAATCCGCCGAAGCCATGAGCATGACTAGCAGAATGGAAACGATTCGTTTGATGTCGGCGCAAAACAAACAATACCTCACTCCACATTTACTGTTCCTAAAGTTAAAATTGACTATAATTATAGTCAAAGAAACTTATACCTTTGATAGCATTGGCTGTGCAGAATAAACAACGGCAATGTAGTGACGCGCCTCACACGTGATTCGTTGCAGTTGTATGTCAATGTTAAATTTATTTATGCAAGCACCAACACAAGTCATGAATAGTGATGAAAGAAGGCCAAATGAATGACGTTTATTAGAGATTAAGTTAAAGAGAGCGAAATGTAGGCTCTACATCCCAAGGCCAGGCCTGTGACTGAGCCCATACTAGTCTCCTGTCCCTCAGGTTGACAGAGCCCACATTTCGGCATATACAACATTAGCAGTATTGTTATAGATATATATATAAAACAACAGCATTACTACTGTAATCACAGTAGACCTTATGCACTGTACCGTACTAACCAAGCACACCATTCATTCACACTAACTATAATCCCAACTACCTGCTGAAGAGTTACACTGTATCAAGATTTAGCCTAAACCTATAAGTGGGGCCATTATGCCACCGGTCACCGAAACACTACTGCAACGTTAAATTTATTGTCCGCCAACTAGTCTTTCAAAATCCAAATGTAGTGGACAAAGACAGGGATAACTTCACACAAAACAATTGACAGTTATTATCGTGTTAATATAGTTTGCCATAGTGCCCATTTTCACCCTGGTGGCAGAAATTCGGGGTCCACTACCGACCGAATCCGCGTTATAACGAGGCATGACTGCAGTATGTTTACATGTACTAATAGAGTACAATTCAGTGAGTAATTCTTGGAATACATTTTTTATAGCAACACTGAATTTTAAGATGACCAAATCCTTGCAAATTCACATATTTTGTTTCACCAGTGATATTTTTCACATGTGAATTGTCGCATATGTATATATGATGCATATGTATATATGATGCATATGTATATATGATGCATATGACAATATAATTAGTAAACATTTACATTTTTGGAACCATTTATGTGATGTTACTTGTATGATAAATTTAATATTGACACACTAATAATCTAATGAATATTCCATTCACAGTTTTTACTTGTTGATGTTTTAAAAAAATACACCATGGAATCATGTTTATGTAATTACAATAAAACATGTACATGAATACCAAAAACAAGCCAGTATGTTACACATTCAGTTTCTGAAATTGTAGGGCATATAATGGATGAAAATACACCATTCATTTTTTTAATTAAGAATACTTTTCTGAATGGAGCAATGGTTTTTAGCTGAGTTAATCAAATCACATTTTGTTTAAGTGTATATGCAGAACCGTCCTTTCTTTGATGATTGATATGACTAAATTTAACTATAAACCTGACAAAGATGCAGTTTGTGCATCTAAGCATTGTTGTCTATTATTTATGTGCAGGATCTAGAAACCTGACACAAGCCATAGAACAAACGGGTAGCACATATGAAGACATTGCTCGGATGATACAGGAACAGGTCAGTGCTTTACTACATGCACGCATGCAAGCATGCTCTATCCAAGGGTGCAGTTATGACTTTGTAATAGTGTGCACATGATCATAATTTTTTTATTTCAGATTACTATTTAATTTTATTGTAATTAGATGTGTGCAATTACGATATATAACTTATTTTGTTTACAATATCATGCTGTTATAGTGTACAAATAACTTCAGAGAATTGACACATGACCATTTAACTAAGTTTCGAGAACCCCAAATTTTAAGTTTCGCATCATCCATATTGATATTCTAGATCCCGTGTGCGTGCCATTTCATTGACTGTACATGTAAATGGATGACAGATATTATGGTTCCATTAATCATGTGTTAATATATTTACAGCCAACAGTAGATATGTACCCTCTTTTGGAGGGGCTACACGAATACAAGGGCTTGCTGTCAACGTTTCCAGAAATATTATCAGTTCATCGGGTGAGTTAACCATTTGCTGTTTCTTCTCCACACACCATTGTAACTTTTGTATAATGCTATAAAGTCCAGATAATAATTAACATACTTAATTAAAGCATGACTTAAGTAAAAGCTTTATGTTATTCCACATTTGTAAAAACAAAGGAATCTCCCTCAAGATTAATAACATAAATAATATAAATAAAAAGGCATCAATGAATTCATGTTTATTTAATTTATACCATTAAAAAATTTGGTAGTGTGAGTTGGCATAATAATTTTTTACAACAGAAAGATAAATACCAGTAATAATAATATACGAATACAAAGTAAATGAAACCACATCTTGTGTATCTTCCAATGTTGTTTTTATTGTTTTTGTGGTTGTCAAAAAAATAAAAACAAGGCATTAGCCAAAATCCGTTTTCTATGTGTACATGAAGTTTAAAATTTGACAGATCACAATTTGTTTTCACATATATAATTACAATATATTACCGTACAAAATATAATACAATTAATAAATTATATATCCATTACATTATATTTGTTGGTTTAAATAAAATTTAGAAACATCGTTATATATAATTACCATATTTTAATTTTTGTGGCGAATAAATAATTACTAAAAAAATATTTACAAACAGTGCATCATAGCATACAAAATGACTTGGTTTATTTTATTTAGTGAAAACATAAACATCAAAAGTGTAAAGAAAATCAATGGTTTGGTGTCAGGATTGAACCGGCATAGCCCGATTATAAAATAAATGACAAGAAACCACCGCGTCTACCAACTGAGCTAGCGACATCGACAGAAATTCACTGACTGATTTAAGTTGTTGTGATAAATTGTACAACTCCTTCATATATCAATATTCTAGTGATATTATGTGATCAGACACATTACTTTCTGTAGCTGGATACAATATATGTTTGCTATGTATGTTTATTGGTGTAGATTATCTCCTGTTGGTTGCATTCGATATAATTATTCTGAAAACGAGCCGAAGCTCGGCGAAACCTAGTCGACTTGTAGGCCCATTCGCATTCATTTTTTGAATAAAATTGGAATCATGTTGAACCGTAAGATAACTGCTTGTTCCTCTATGATGACTAGTGTTTGTATTACATCGGAATATCGCACAATAACTCATTTTTATGCTCGTTTCAACCCAAAAGCTATCCTTGTAAACATGCTCTGAATGCATGGAAAGGGTCGGCCTGATGCGAGTATGGGTCATATGTGACGTCACATCTCGACATCCCAAAAAGCACGCCAAAAATATGCATATTCGAAAATGTCTGGCTGCACAGCAAAAAATGTGGAATTTCTAAATCATTGAATTTCTAAATCACCAGAAATGTTGCCATGACATCCTCGAGATTGTAGCTTGAAGACATCTTGCCTTGCAGACAGCGACCCAGAAGATCCAGGAGCAGGGAGGGAGACTGGAGGACCTGGAGATGTCGACAGCCCAGGCGCGGGCGGACGTCATCGCATACTCCACACTCGCTGAGATGAACCACTTCCAGCAGTGCAGGGTGACAGACTTCAAAGACATGATGCAGAACTACCTACGAGAACAGATCAACTTCTACCAACAGGTGGGTGGGAAATTGTGATGGTGTCATGTGACATACCATAGGTGCGGCTGTGTAGTGATTAGAATATTGGACTCTATTGAGGGACCTCAGTTTTGAATCCTGGTGGTTGATGTAGTTGAACAAATAGTCTTTGTGCAGTAATTGTAGTATGGTTGAGTGCTTCCCAGTGAAGTCGAAATAGTCGAATGAACAGTTATGTGAAGTGTATTGTGCTTTGAGCAGTCTGAATGATTGGATACTGTACTACGATAATCATTTCTTCCTGGAATATCATACGTGACACACCAGCTGCTGTGGAATGTCATGCATGACACATGAGCTTGAAGGTGTTATGGGATGCAGGGTTTGTAAGGGGTCTAGAAATCATTGAATAACATGGAATTTTTTAGTTTCTTAATGGCATTGAAAAGTGTGAAATTAGAAGTTTTCATAGATAAAATGGTGGACACCAAAAAGGTTCACTTCTCCACTTAGGGATGCATGAATGGCAGACCACTCTCCTCCAGAGGACACCACTGTGGGAACAAGTTTGATAAAAACCAGAATACTATTATGTCCCATGGGTGCGCGTAAACTATTTTACAATTAAGCTTAACATGCATGCTTTGTGTAACTAACTATCAATGTGCTCAAATGTAAATATGTTTCGGCATGGATTTACTTAAAAGAAGTATGTGGAAGCTTGGAAATGTTGTGGGACTTTAGTTGCTCAAGGGTAGAACTCTACGAATGTCATATGTGAGGTAATGTGACACTAGCTGCTGTAGTATGTCATGTGACACACCTGTAAATCCACGGTCATGTGAATATGAAGGATGAATGCCATGTTTGAAGTTTTGCCTTAACATGGATGAAACATTTGTTTATAAATAGAGTTTGTTGAGCTCGGATATTATCCAACTTATAAAAAAGCAACAAACCCAAATTAAACAATGTGCACAAGAGCGTTTGTTTTCAAAATGCGATAAATGCCATCCGTCTTTGTTTATCAAAATGCGATATACAGTCATGTCTCGTTTATAAGTTTTTATTTAAACTTTGAAGTTAAAACACAAAAGTGACTGTCTCAAAACCAAGAAAATTTATATATCGTGTTTTGTCCTGAAACCCTTCATATGTAGAATGTTGCCTGTTGACATTGTTGACCGACTTGTTGTTTCAGATCACTCAGCGACTGCAGTCCGCCTTGCAGCAATACGATGATGCGTGACCCTGGGGATGACCCGAGGACTTGACCGTAGATAAGCAGGGGCAGTAGTGTGCCTCCTATCACTGGGTACTACTTGTCTTCTTCATGTGCCTTCTATCGTCATTGCGCCCAGCTCGGCAGCAGACCTGTCTTGCCCCTGGTTGGGCCACCACATGTCATGCTGCCATTTATGTGTGTGTGGGTGTTAAAAATACAGTCTCAGAATTCTGTTTTCTATTTGCAGAAATGTCTGCACTGTCATGGGTATGAAAGACATGATTTCATATTTGTGGATGTCACTTCTGTGTGCAACCACTAATTTCTGCTTCGACCTTTTGCTATGTCCACATACTCAAACTCACAACAAGATGTGGACTCTATCTTCATTATATGTTAAAATCAATGCTATACCAGCGGTATGATTTCATTGTACATTGTACAATTTAAACACCACCGGTTAGCTGTTGTTATTTAGTTTGAAAGAGTGCTTTTGCGCAATAATAACTAATCAATGTTGTGATTGTTCGAATATTAAATTAAAGTTGTTCTATATAAAACATTGAAACATTATTTGGACAGGTGATGGTTTGAACATGAGATATTTTTATTTAATGAAATTATGAACATTTTATTATCTGCACAGTACAGGTAATGTCAGTGTTTTATGACTTGTCATTAAGTAGTACTCCTTGATAAGAACTGCATGTTTGGTTGTAGTTATAATATAAATATATCTCTTTATTTAGCAAGAATCCACAGGGATATCGAGCAATGGGTAACGCGTAAAGAAATCTACTTGTTGTCTACTAAAATTTATTTTTTCACCAGAAGCACCAAATGGCTGGCAGTCTCCAAACATCTGTTAGGTCGTCTTATTTTTTATTGGGTTATTTGATTTTGGTTCTTTTGAATGTGTGTGACATGTGATATACCTGGAGCAGTTGTGTATTATAATCTAGACTGTTAATGATTTCTAATGGAATAGGGAATCCTTTTGTAAGTTGTGTTTAGGGCGCCGACTGCTGTGCAGTTTTAGCACGGTAATAGGATTTGGATAAGATTGATCAAAGTAGTGATATATTAGTACTGCTATATTCATGTACACATGAGTATATCATTTCAGTGTTAGCCACTCTCCTACTGCCTAAAGGTTGTGGTCGAGTAGATGGTTTCTGGGTATAGTGATTGAAAAAGCAGACTCTCGATCTAGAGATTCTGGGTTCTATTCCTCATGTTGCTATTTCAAATCTTGGGCAAGATTGTCCACTTCACATTGCTTCAGTTCATGCAGCTGTCTGAATGAGTATCTGGCTGTTGGCAGTGATGGATGTTTGTATACAAATATTCTTCATGCAGTGATTGTATCATGGCTGAATGCTTCCTAGAGAAGTTGAGATGGTGTTTGATTAAAGGCCATATCCTGGGAGATAAAAAATTATAATAAGTATAAAAATATGCATGTACATATGTGTTCTGCAATATAATGACAACTCCGAAACCACACGTTTGCTGAAACATTTCTAAAATTGACTGTCTTGGTGTAGGCTTCGAAAAGTCTGTTTTCCGGAAATGCCGCGAGGGGCAGAATCGTGACGTCAGTTGTGGAAAACATTCCCGGGATCGCAAGCGTTCTCGGCGGCTGGATTTCCTTGGTGGATATTTGAACTGGTATACATTCGTTCACATATAGAAATGGTGAACAAATGTGTTGTTGGAAACTGCAACAATTCGAATCTGACTGGCCATTCTGTGCACAAATTTCCCAAAGAGCCAGTTACTCGGCAGAAATGGGAACGTTTTGTTCGAAACGGCAGGGCCGACTGGACCCATGCTACAGCAACTAGCATTATTTGTGGTTCGCATTTCGTTGCGCCTGACGACTTCGAAGGCTTCGTACAATGGAATATGGGTTTCAGGCGTAAGTCAGATGTAAAGAAATCTGCCGTTCCTTCGAAGAACACAACAGAGGCGAAGGCGAATCGATTACCGGCGAATCTGCGCAAGTGGGCCCTGTCAGTTGTCGCAGCTTCTTCACTGGTCCATGTCTACATACGGTGCCACAACGTGCTGACTAACATCAACGTTGTCGATCTCGGCAATGTCATCCTCACTGTCACCGAAATATATATGATCAAACGTTTCGTGATCCGCTTCAAAATTTATATCGCTCTCTGAACTACTCGAGTAAGCCGCCATTTGTATCGAGTTGTTTACATGACACCGCGCGACTGCGCAGGGCCGCAGGCGTGAAGCCGCTGCACTAACTCACGGCGGAACCACGACTCACGTCACGTTTCAGCAACAAATGCAAACCCGGCATCGCTCGGGAGTTTCCGTAAAATGGCAAATTTAAAGGCTCTTTTTATGTCGTATGCTCATATACCATATTTAAAATTTTGGCAATATCATCATTTGAAAGGGCATCAATCATTTGTTATTAAGGGACAGAGCACATGTTATCCCATGATATGGCCATTAAACTGGTCTGCCAGGGAGTGAAGTGTAAAGCGCTTTGTACAGTCCTAAGGACGGGATACTGCGCTATGTAAGAACTTACCTTTACTTTTTATCCCGGCTTCACATCGTGTGAATAGAGAGTACTTGTCAAGGCTTCTGAACTGAGGCAACTGAAATAGACTTTGCATTCGAGTTTAGTTTGTGAGAGTAATATTTCTATTCATGCTATCATGACACTCTGCATCTGCCTTATTTCTTGCAGATACTAACAAACAACACTCATACATTTGATTAGTGAAGGTCAGAGGTCAAATTTTAGATCACATCTGAATTGTACTAGAAAGGCGTGCAAGAATGCCAACAGAAAACATATCTAGCAGAATATAACTAGATCTTCCTGGATACAAAAGAAGTGTAAGTATTAATAAAATATGTATTATATGGATATATGTTTCCTTCTTCATTGTCTAAGATTCTGAGTTAGATATGGTTCATTTGTTGGACTGGTTTGTCAGTTGGCATGACGTTTGTGATACATCATGGGTGAAACCAACAATTCAAGTTGTATGAACATTCCTTATATGTTCTTAAATCATGTCGTTTAATGGTTGTAAACACTTATGCCAGTCATAGGTATTTCATCCTCTTGTCCAGTTTTATTAATCATTAGCTTTCTATTTCTTGTGAAACTGTTTAACAAGTTCAAAGAATAAATGAATATAAATTTCATTTGTTACATATCTACTAAAGTTAATTCTGGCGAAAGCTTTTAGCAAAACGATACAAAAAATGGTTGCTGATTCTGAAGGACTGCAATGAGTTAACTGTAAAGACTAGTGTTAAAAAGAAAATAAATTGGTATCCAGGTTGTTATTTATGTTTGATGTTTATTTAAATAACTATTTATCCAAAATGCCACATGTATAGATATTAAGTTAGTATCTCTGCATGTTTATTTAAATAACTATTTATCCAAAATGCCACATGTATAGATATTAAGTTAGTATCTCTGCAGTGTATGTATGTTAGCACACCAACTGTCCCTCATTAATATTACTCGCCCAGGTGTCAACACAGAACATAGGTGTGCAGGTACACAAATCACATTTTCTATGTTCATTTATGATACACAAACTTGATCAGTTAAGTAGAAAAAATGAAATATAAAATATCTATGTATGGACACCAGTACAAATACTATTATTTTAGAGCCGCAGCACAACTAGTGCCAATTGTTTCAGAGTAGTATATATGTTATATATAATGTACAGAATTTGATGTTATTCATGTAGTTATTTTTAATTTGTATGTTCTGAAGTGGTCACCCTGCATCAGTGATCAACCCACATTGAAGAGCATAATGCTGCTTACTGTTGTGACACATAGCCACCTGTAAAATTAATACTAAATAACATTGCTATGGTTAGCCACCTGTAAAATTAATACTAAATATCACTGGTATGGTTATTAGTCCTGTTTCTCTTCAGCCCACGATTCAGGTTTTGTTTTAACAACTGTGGCACACTTTACAAAATGTGTTAACGAAACTTGTGTCGTGGAGATTTTCGTATATATGGAATATTCTGTCAACCACATGGTATTTGATATACAGTTGATTTTCGCAGTAATGACTCCTTATATAAGGAACATCAGATATAAGGAACAGTTTGACAAACTTCCAATGTGTTCCTTATAACAAGAGTCCACTCTATGGATCACAACAGTATTGACTTAACTGTATACAAGGAAGCAGCATTGCTCTAAACATTCTTCCTTTGTGGGCAAGAACAAATAATGCATTGGAATTTGGGAAAGAGTACTTATAAAAGTCTTTTTTTTATAAAATCACCAGACATGTCATTCTTCATTAAATTAGAGGAATTGTAATGTTATGGATGAAGATTCTGCTAAATTTGTAGCTATGTGTAAAACACTGTTGACCGTTTTACAGCCCAGTAGTAACAGCAACAAAAGTGGACAATAGTTCAGACTGACTGTAATGTCATATCCTTGCACTTGATTGCTAGGCGAAGTTTGATAACTGGGTACAACTGTTGCTGTCTCACAGAACATTGTAATAATGTTGTATGCAGCCAGACAGCAACGTACTGATCAGAGTGTTATTAATATATTAATGATCTACGGATCATGGTAATTAGGGTTGTACTTTGCATGGTGTATGTAGATTGTTTAAGCTCGGCATGATATTTGTTATTAATCCTGACGAGACTTGTTCAAACTTATATTTTGTGTATATTGCTGATATGTGCTGACGTGTTTACTGGAAATAAAGACGACGGCAAGTAACTTAAATGTGCATACAAAATGTGTGTCTTAAATTTGTATCCAAAATATTGTGCAAATGTGTTGTATACATACATACAAAAATGTAACAGCAGCATTATACAAGTCGTGTGATCTCTTCTTGGGTATCTTGTCGATGTCATATTTTGCCTCCTGTGTCTTTTGAAGAAGATCACTGTCACACTTGATGATTATTATCACATAGATGGTAGCATGCGCACAATGCTATCATGAACACTCTCGCGCGCAATTGCACACACACACGCGCGCCAATGTTTGTCTCTCAGTATTTGACTGGAGTAGCGTTTTGTTGATACACCAATCCAAGGAATATAATGACGATATTTATGTTTGTGTTATATATCACTGTGTTATGTCAACACGGGGGTGGACTGCTATGTTTGTGCGTTCTTCAAAACTCCTGATTTCTTTGCGTAATTAATGCCAGTCTTTTGGGATTGTTCGCTTTCTAAAAGTGTATTGTATTGATACACATGTGGTCGTAATAATGGGTGTGAGAGATCGCAGTGCAAGAATGCCTGCTGCCTTTTATTGTTCAGTACAAAATACTAAATAACATAATCAACATCACACCCCCACCAGGTCTACTAACACAGTCAAAAAACCGTGGCCACTACGTAGCCCATAGGACTAGGTGCCGCATCAATGCAGCAGTGTTCTCTTTCTACCCTCGAGCAGTTCGAATCTGGAATATGATTCCACCACCGATTACTGAACTAGAAAGCCCCATAGCGTTTCAAACAGCGATCATGAACCTCCCTTTCACCACACCCAATCATCTAAAGTGCCTATAAAATAAACAAACAAACTACCCACAATGCATGCGCACAAACAAGCACCATACAACTCCTGCGTTAGCTCAAGTTTGGGCTGTTTGGAGTAAATCACCTAAGATTGTAGCATTCTGTCATCGCACGCCAAATTTAATTGGAACTGTTACAATTGAATGGGTGATCAGCCGAGTAGGCGTACAGTGTGCTGTTTCCCTCTGACACACTGGTGTCGTAACCAGAGGTATATAAACGCCAACAGTTTTGTTACAGTAACCGACAATTACGAACAGATATTGTGAGTCAAGTAGGTCAAATGAGATTTACCGTTAATCATACCATTGTGCGATGTGCAAGTCGAAGCACTGTAGCCAGCGACATGCTCAGTCTTGTCGAGGCTCGAGCAGCACAGTTCGCTGCCAGGCTAGACCAGGGTTGGAAGGCTTGAAGATACCTTGGGATTCAATGCAGTGTGTTGTCAATATATGGTCGTATACTTTGTCTTGTAGTTATTTGTGTTCTTTCAGCCTGGTGTTGTCTATCAGTGACCTTATAAATGTGTTTCAACATGGTTGTGTAGATGTAGATCGCGTTTTTGTTGTGATATGTGACAAACTAAGTCGAAATTAAGTTCAAGTACATGTCTAATAAAAATACGTTGTCTCCATTACCGAGAAGTTCCCTGTCCAGAACACCCGTTTTGCACCTCCGATACCCCGGCAACAGTTGTAGTGTTCTAGATGGCTAGCTAAGGCAACCGAGTGCTATGCAAGTGGATCTTAGTCTCATCAAATACGCTACATTTCGCCGATATATTCGAATTGCTGTCTGATATCATCATGCGACCACGCACGGCCGACCCGTTCCATGTTGATTATAACTTTTATCAGCTGTTGTCTGGTTTACAAAATGTCTTGCCCAGATATACCGGTTGTCTATTGCTGCCTGTAACTCAAGTACATTTTCTATTGCACTGTCTCCTCATAAAAGAGTTGTATGAAGGTCTTGGTTCTTGATACTGTCATTCCATGTTTGGGTTCCCAGAATAGTATTTTTGTACAAACTCTTCTTGCGGCGATGGTAGTGTTCTGATGTCTTCTTTCTTGCAGTTTTATAGAATGTTTGGGAAAAGTGTCATGCACCAACTTAATGGTCTTGTTGGTCTGCCAACTTATATCCAGATCTGTTCAAGATAAGAAATCATAGGTAGCATCTGTCTTGTCTAGCATCTAACTGTTTTGTAAGTGTCCAACTTTCAACTCTGTACACGAGAACCGTTTTCTGCTTGATATATGTTTGTGTTCAAAGTGTCGGGGTGTTTGCAGTAGTGTAAAAATTAACGAAACATTGAAGCGAGTTACATAGACCCCCTATGCCGAACAACTCCGCCTAGGAGTGATACGAAGGTGCGTGATCGAGAGGTCATTTTATGTATAGTGCTAGACTATCTGTGTGTACATTGTGTAGCGATACCTTCATTAGTCATCTAATCGTTGTGTATGCACATGTTTAATGTGTCTTTCATACGGGTAAATTACCCGAATATAAATCCGATCTGCCAGCATGAGTATATATTTACTCATTTAAAAAAAAAAAAAAACCGGTATGACGTTCCACATTATGTATAACCAAACAGCACCTGATTTATTTCCAAACAGTGTGGTGTATGCCTACTGCATGAATATGCTAATTCGCACACATGCGCACGCACGCAAACACACACACGATTGGATGAATGAGTACGTCAGTTTGTCCATGTACACACGCACATAGTGCTGCTCATTATACATCACACATGAGATGCACGCACCGTTTTAGAGCCAACTTAATAAATAATAAACACGCACTTGTGGGAACTAACGCATGGAAGTCCCAGATAAATAACAAAGCGCGTGAAATCTGAGTAAAACGATAGCTAATGAACCGGATCAGCCTAATATAAGAGACACACATGTAACCAAGCCACAATGGACCATTTTAACATTAGTATCTGTCAACGAGACGCAGTTCCCCGTACTATGGGTTTCGCAGATTTTACTAATGATGTGTCGGTGGACATGTACAAACATGGGTGCCTGGGTACATGAAATATCAACACATGATTACGAGTTCACACGCGAGTCGCTGCGATTACCGTCCGTAATATACTCGTACCTGTGAACCAGTGAAGCGATCGTAATCCTCGCTAGCGATTGTTCTCGTCTGTGAGCGCGGCGGTGCGTACCATGAGTAGTTGGGTTGCGCTATTGATTGTCTCAATGGTAGACTCTGCCGCCTAGTTACCAGACCCGGGGTCAGTTGCCTGTTTTTGCGACACCGCGTCTACCGGTGTGTCAAAGCGGATATACAGACACGCGTTGGTACTGCTCCAGTAGACCGGGCTCCAGCACCGATTTCGCACAACAGTCTTCTGCAGTAGTTACGTGTCCCAAGAGGTAAGTCCGACACATGTGCTTACAAAAGGGGTGGGAGCAAATATGGTAGGTGGTGGAAATGGTATCTGCATACGTCTACCAACTAGGCAGATGTTCAATGGAAATGAGGTACACGAAACAGCAGGTGGCGTATATGTTTGAGAGAGTTTACTATTACGATTTTAATTGCTATATATGATGGACGCTATTGTGAAGATGCTTAAATGAAACAACAGGAGGCTTATATGTTTGAGAGAGTTTACTAGTACGGTTTTAAATGTTATGTATGATGGACGCTCTTGTGAAGATAATTAAAACTACATCGCTGTCGTTAAAAACCTGTATAATTTCGTTCAGGATATTACCTTAGTTTGTCCAACTCCTGTAGGCCTATCTGGTGTGTATTCCGGTGTGTATCTTTCCAAAATTAATGGCAACATGGCTGAATATGCTCTGCATTCCAGGGAAATTATTGTGATAGATATATTGATATTGCGAATTATTTTACAAATTCAATGTTTCCTTGAACCAGCTGCCGCTCATATTGACAACGCTGACTGGAGTACGGCATGCTCCCGGTACATTTACAAAATGTAATAATTTAAGGCATGTTCATGTAAAACGAAGCCTTACAATTTAATACAAAGTACATTTCAAAGAAAATAAATAAAAATGCTGAATATAAACAAAAGGCGTTATAGTGACTTTCCAATGGATTGGCAGTCAACGTCCCCAAAAGACATCTGCTATGGTCAAAACGACCTTCATTAAAACCTTCCAGATATGCACAGTTGTAGCCTACGATGAGAAAAGAACCAGTTTTTTGGGTAGAGTGGATCTGGTTGATTGAGTTGTCTTATTAACCGATGAGGAAATTAGCATGTTTTGTATGACTAGGAACCCCATGCCATAGCGAGATAATAGTATCGTTGCTTCGATCTTCCTGAACACATACCCCACTACGTTGTATATGAATGAAAGACTTTCTTTAGATGTTGCTTCCAGTGGAATCCAAATACCGACATATTTTCCGGGTTTCCTCCACAGAGACTTAATTTACTTTTTATTGCCCCCCCCTCCCAGTGAAAACCGTGAAAAAATTTTAAGAGCCACTGTCTTAAATGTTGGTCAGCTGATGATCTTATAAGTAGGTATATTTATTACTAATATCCTTGATCACCAATGCGCTGCCATGTCTTCTCTACCTGGTTCCTTCATCAATTATTACCCGCCCTCCCGCACGGATTAAATTGATAATGTAGCAGTAGGACTTATGTGCGTACAGTCAACATACCGGATTCTTACGCTTACATTGTTCACAAATTGTCCGATGGCTTCCAGTCGAACATACGTGCGTCTGGGCAGCCCTTCTATATATCTTACATCACAGTGGTCTTATCAAAACGCGATCTCTTACCGCGCCTATTCTATAATAGAGGACCAGTCCACCAAACGTGGAGTAGGTGTTACGCAGCAATAATGAAAAGGTTTTCAGACTTCCTAATGAGCGTATTGTTTTCACCAGTGGCGCGACACTCTGATGCGGCCTGTTTGTTGCGCCTCAGATTCCTGGGGATACAGGCGCTATTGAAGTATGTTATTATGAATAAGTTCCAAGCCATTGGATGTGTGTTCGTGAACAATGGTTCGCCCACGTCGAAGCGTGCATTAAGAGCACGTTGTGTCTGAAATAATTAAGTGGTCAACTGCCATCACCACATTAACACCGTTATATTGCTCCTTTTATTTCTTATGTCAGTCTTTCCCACTGTGCCACTGTTGACGTTCTTACAGTCAATTGATGAATACATATAATACAAGCTTTGGGGTCAGAAACGTGGTTGTTCGGTGCGACGGAATATTTGAATATAATAATGTTAACACATGGCTCTGTCACACTCCTACTTGAAACGTGGGAATGCTCAGCCGGCTGATAGGTGATTGAGCCATAAGCAATCTGCCTAGTTTCCAGACCGGAAAGATAGGCGTAAACAATTGCAACAAACTACGCCCTAAAGCAAATGTCTAAATACTTAGATCCTCCAAGTCAGAAATTGGACAGACAGAATTGATGCAATTCGCTACAAAAATGTAACACAATATTTTGCAGAGACTGTCTACATTTTGTTACGCCCAAATCACACGGAGACAAAAATCTGTAGATCTCGGCCCGGGAGTCACGTAGCTCGATCCAGGCCCGAGAGTGTTAATGTAACTTATTGATGCTTAGAAAGAACCAGTAAGTTGGTCAAGGACAATGTCACAAGTTGGGCGAGAAAAGAGATCGGATATGTATAGATAGTGTTGATGCAGTGTAGCAACGTACGTGTGTCGAATTCAATATGTGGTCAGTAAACAGTTATTTTGCACTCATGTTTGCACGCAGTGACATCGTCCTAAAAACACTGCTAGACACCATTCATGCTGGTATAAAGGACGCATATCAAATGGATAAATAAACGCAGCAAAACTGCCACCCTTATTCTGTCTCGTCGGTAGCTTAGAAAAGACTTCTCAGAGTTCCACTGGCCGAAAGATTGTTGGTTTGCCGCGTGCAACGCCGAACAATGGGCCAGATAGTAATTACCGAATTATATGCTGTCGAGCTTAATAATGACGCATTGAAACTCTGAAAGACCACCGGGGATTAATATCAAATAATATCTGGTAATCTTGTACATCTGTAGAACAGACACGTCGAGTGAGACACACGCTGGTTATGTTTGAGCATAACAAGTGCCTGTGTCTCGCGCGACATGTCCGTCGCACAACATATGATCAATATACTGGAGAGCCATTCACGGGATGTTGTGTGGAACATTGTGGTTGGATTACAACGTGCAGATAAAATATCGCGTCGAGTGCATTGTTTAGTCTCGTCAAAGGACCCCCTGTTACGACCTATTTTGTGAGTTTGCGGCACAGCCTCGTTGCGTAATCGCCTTGCATCAAAATGAAGCAAAACCGGCGCACGCCGGGCGGCCGTATTTAATTAAAATATGAGTTGTCTACCAGTCGCGGTGAACAAGAAAAAAAGCGACGTTCATACGTCTGATAGTTCAAAACTTTGTGTATATGTTTAAGTCATGCCTCAGGTTAACGTCTTTTTATAAGTTAACATTTGGATAGTCTGAGGCTTTTCCGAAGTTGCATTTGTAAATCGGTACAAAACATAACGCGTTTAGGTTAGTGGCAAAGCCGCTTTGTGGAGTGCAGTAGAGCTCCGAACTCTGGACTGAAAGAATGCGGGTTCGAATCCTGTGCGGCGGTGTCGAACCTTGGGCAAGTTCGTTTACTCTACATTGCTTCAGTTCACCCAGCTGTATGAATGAGTACCTGGTTATAGACAGTTGTTGATATTTGTGTACGAATAGTCTTTGCGCATTAATTGCAGCGTGGCTGAATGCTTCCCAGAGAAGTCGAGATGGTGTTCGATTGCATTGCCAGGGAGTAAAGTGTAAAGCGCTTTGAGCAGGACTGAATACTGCGCTATATAAGAACTTACCTTTACTTGTTTTACTCTGGGACTGAATGCGCTTTACACGTAACATGACTAATGACAAATCCAATTCCGTCGTCTTTCAAACATAACTAGATGTTCTCCATTGACAAGCCATCTAACATGTCTGTGAGAAGCACCACTGCTTAACCATATCTGCATTGACGAAGCCAAAGTCTGTACTACAGGGTAGCCTAATTATTCGTTAGATAGGCCTATGTCAAAAATAAAAATGAGCTATCCTGACAAATGTTCAGCATTTTACATAAATGTTGTGTTGACGATATTTCTCGTGTCGACAGAAAGAAGCATGAGTGAAACTGCCGTGTCCCGTCCAGCGACGTCATCGTCGACGAGCAGAGCAACGAGTATGAACGACGTGCGGGAGGACCCGCGCTCGGCTTCTCGCATCGACGTGCCGGCCACAGCCTACGCCCGCGTCAAACTACAGGAAAACCGAAATGATCAATACGGCAGACGGGCAATTATATTCACGGGTACTGACAATACATCACGTATATGTTATGCAGTGCATGTGTGATGTCCTCTTCTGTTGTCGGTTTCCTTCCGTTGTCTGCCTGTATTGATCGTTGTCTTCTTCTGGTGTCTTTGATTGTTTGTTTGTCTTAATCATTGTTGTTTCTGTCGAACATTGCCTTCGGTTTTCCACAAGTACTGTCGTTTCTGCTGAATGATGACTTTGGTTGTTGTTTGTTTGTTTGTTTGGATGTTGTTCTCTTCTGTCGAATGTCGTCTTCGGTTGTCTGGTTGTCTTGGTCGTTTTCCTCTTCTGTTGAATGTTGTCTTTGGTTATTTGACTGTTTTAATTATTGCCGTTTTCTGTTGAATATGGTTTCGATTTATTTGCACGGGTTCATTGGTGTCATATTCTGTTGAATGTTGGCCTTGGTTGTCTGCTTGTTTCTGTCGTAATTATCTGCTACTGAACTTTGCATTTAATTTCTTGATCGAATTGAATCGTACAAGACCGCAAGGCACGTCCAGTTATTTATGTTACTACGCAAAGGTACCATTTGATATTTGACAAACATGAGTTCTTATGCAATCTGAAGTGCACCGCTCTAATCATTGCACAGCACATGTTGCAGCTCATGTAATGGGGTTGAATACAACGTTGTGAATGCAATTACAAAGCCAACGAGTTCACTTTTATCTCACAACAGGAGGAAAAACTCTCCCCAAGAGGTTATACAGCGGCAAAATTACTAAATATTAGGTTAGTGATATTACATTGACATTCTTTATATCCCGTCCTCCGTCCTCCCATCTTTCGTTCCTGCTCCCTAGCTCCGTCTCCCTCCATCTAACGGCAGGCTTTGAAGTCAGCCGCAACTCGATGGTCAATCAGGTCACCTATATATCAATACGCTAACATTGGGATAGTGTGGGTGTATCTCCTCCCACGTTACAAGGTCCATAAGCCTATTTTTATGTCCATTAGCTTCCTTAGCCCTATGACGTCTGAAATACACCTCGGCGACAAATTAAGAAACAAACAAGGGTAGTTATTTGGAGTTCATTACTTGTTTCAGTGGACGAATGGAGTAGTCAGCCATTTTATATGTACATTGTGGCGTTACTTTCTAATTATCTGGGAATTAGTATCGGCAGCATGCAATGCTGTAATTGGCGACTGCAGAAATTAAATGGTAGCGGGAACGAGTTTAAGAGCAAGATGCTATAATGATGATAATAGCTACGTTTGGTTGGTTGCTTCATGAGTGGACGCAAGCTAGTGTGAAATGATGCCAGCTAACGATTCGTGTAACAATTCTAACAGGTGCTACGTCAACAACTGACATTACTGCCGTTGTAAACTTGTAATTATCGTTGTAAACATCACCTCTGTATTGTACAGGTCCCGACGGACTGAAGCCGTACAAGCTGGCCACGGACCAAGTACAATATATCGGCGAGAACGACAAGTCGAGAGAGAACACGGACGCCCTTTCTTACCTCTTCCGGCCGCCTAAGGGTATGCCGTTCCCGAAAGCGAAAAACGGTCAGATCAGTGAGACGGGCTGGGAGATTGAGCACCTCGGTCGAGGACGTTACACGTGAAGGTGAAGCCTCACACACGTTAAGTCGTCCACCGGTCACACTGCTTAGACTCTTTGTTATAATGAACGCTTCGTAACTTACGAATTGTCGGCCACTCAAATGAGAACGTATAATTTTATCGGTGCAAAGGTAGGTATCGCTAACATGTAAGCTACGTAGAACATTTGTGTGTACTCGAAACGCCACGCAGTTGAAACGGAGTAATTATTTCACAAGTTGGACACAGGATCCATGTCTACACACACGTACATATACATAATACTTCGTATGTCGTCGGGTACCCAAGGCAACGAACAGTCGACGCTACTCAACTCTGTCTTCAACCTTTCTGACTAGGTTCTGTGTCTCTATTTTGTGATGCTTTGCTTCTTCCGTGATGATTCTTGGATACAATTCTTTTGGTCGTCCTCGTTTTCTCTTTCCTGTTTTGGCGTTTTTGTTGGTGACATTCTAAAGACATGACCCAACTATTTCCATCTCCGTTATACTTGCACACCTTAAATGTCTACACTGTACTCCACCGGCAATTGTGGTATATGTGAAGTCTGCCTTTTATGTTGTTGTTAGCATTTTAATCACATATGTTCGCTGTTCGAGATTCTTGTGTGGGACAGACAAAGTAAACAGTATTATAAAGTGTGATTTTTGAGAGGTTCTTGTGTGGGACAGACAAGGTAAACAGTATTATAAAGTATGATTGTTGACATAATTATCATCCGCAACCAACGAACATTGTCTCATCGTAAGACTCGAAACAGTAGTTGTACATACGCGGTGCATCTGTTATTTAATGTGTGTGATAATTAGATTAATGTTACTTGAATCCATCCAGTAAGAGTAAATATATATAGAACTAAAATGGGTTTGTGTTTTGTATTGCAACCTTTAGCAGTATTGTAAGTTTTAGCAGTATTACATGTATACCAAACGCATGTTGTGTTTTGTATTGCAACCTTTAGCAGTATTGTAAGTTTTAGCAGTATTACATGTATACCAAACGCATGTTGTGTTTTGTATTGCAACCTTTAGCAGTATTGTAAGTTTTAGCAGTATTACATGTATACCAAACGCATGTTGTGTTTTGTATTGCAACCTTTAGCAGTATTGTAAGTTTTAGCAGTATTACATGTATACCAAACGCACGTCGTAGTCATTTTATATCCTTTTTTAATTTCTATTTTAACTTCATTACTGCTATTTTATTTCCGTTGTGTTTTATATTCTGACATGTGGCTTTATTTTCTAGATTCGAATTGTGCAGCCATTAATAATATTTCGATTTCGGAAAATTATCGTATCGTACAGAACTGTGTGTTTTGTATAGGTGGATTCAGGCTGTCTGGGGGCACGTGCCCCCAAGACCTTTGGAATGCTAGTCTACTCGTTCGACGCCAATGTGTATTAACACAAAGCAACGCGGGATAAAACGCCAACTTTTATACACGCATGCTGCCTGCCGAATACAAGTGATCTAATCCGTGCCCCCCTTCCCATAGTTTTCCCTCTCTGGATCCGCCCCTGCTGTTTGAGGTTCAGCAAGCATATCAGAGATCTAGATTGGAGTTAATTAAATTCGGTTAGATACTTATACATTAGTTAGATATGTTCGCAGCAAATAAATACGGAACCATGAATCGTAGCGATTGTAATTAAAAGCCTCCACTGACCTTCACGAAAATTAAGAAATTGTATATGTAGAAAATTAATTTATTCCAGAATTTGAATAACTGGGAATATATCCACATGCTTGGAATTGTTCCAGGTGTTACAAGAAATACTGCGCTAAGCTATCACCACGCTCTTGCTTGAATTAAGTCTACTTCCAACTAGACTGATAGGTTGTTGTGCAACTGAAAACTTGTCCATGACCAATTCTTACGTCCACGTAAGAGCGCAGTAGCGCAGCTGTAAGAGCTTCGGACTCTCGACTGAGAGAACCCGGGTTCGAATCCTGTGCGGCGGTGTCGAACCTTGGGCAAGTTCGTTTACTATATATTGCTTATGTTCACTCAGCTGTATGAATGGGTAGCAGGCCATAGACAGTAATGGATATTTGTGTACGAATAGTCTTCGCGCATTAATGGCAGCGTGGTTGAATGCTTCCCAGAGAAGTAGAGATGGTGTTTGATTGAACAGGTCTGCCACGGAGGAAAGTATAAAGCGCTTTGAGCAGTCATGTGGACTCAATACTGCGCTATATAAGAACTTACTTTTACCTTTACTATGTGTTGTGTCTAAATGCAGGTGTTGGCGATCCATACCCATCGGTTGTGTGCGTGTGTGTGCGTGCGTGCGTGTGTAATATTAGGCTACTATTACCCCTGCCTGAGTGGAAGGATCGGCTGTTCATGCAGAAACGGGAATGAAGACCAAGTCTGTTTGGATCTGTTGAATTATTTAGTATTCACCAGGTGGCGCCACAAAACCGATGCGGCCAGGTGTCGCGCTTACATTTATCCGGGCGTTAAATAATATCCGGGTGACGTTTCTGCGCGTGCGCGTATCTAGGGGAATGTATTTAGCACCAGCTACGACTGTCCCGTTTTCATTTATCCGGGCGTTATGTATGTTTATATATATATATATATATTTACATATATATATATATACATATATATATATATAAATAAAAAAAATTTTGCTTCCCACAGACTTAAACAATTTAAGTCGTAAAACAGTTTCCTCTCCACGCACACGTCACGTGACTTACTCTTATACTTTGTCACAAATCTGAAACAGCAAATTATAATTATGTACTCTAACTATAATGCTCGTATTACGACAACAAACGAAACATATTTAACTACTGGATATTATTCATCACTGCGTGATCTACTTGTGCCAAATAGTATGCCTTAGATATGCACATAAACATCACCCGGATAAAATTTAACGCCCGTATAAATGCAAGCGCGACACCGTCATACTTCGGTCTATCATTTTGAGATCACCGACCTGCTGTCTCGGCGAAACCCTCTGGATGGGCAACTGGCTTATCGAAAGTGCAACAGGTTTCCACCTACGTACAACCAACCTTTATCATAAATCAGTCAATTATCAAGTAATTTGTTCCTCTCATTTATTGTCCATTGTGAGATTGAATACTTTCTCTATCAATCCTACCCACAAGGCACATTGCTGCACATTTTAAATGCTGCACATATTTAAAATGGTCCAAAGAAAGTACGCTAATTGGCTTTGATTAGTTAATCAAAGCCAATTAGCGTACCGACATTCACCCTCTGCATTGTCGGTGCCATTGCTTTTTTTATAGAAAGCAAGGAAAGTAGACATCGACCCAGAACACATGAACATTGATACTGCGCATTTATGTATTGATTCCAATTTTAAGAATCGTTTGTATTAATTCCAAAACTGTCTACAGAAAAGGTCCACAAACGAGCTATCTTGTAATAGGCTTAGCGGATACAAGGACGTCTTTTTTCGCAACATGAATTTGAAATTAAACGAACGAAAACATTAAAGTGAGGACGTGTTGGCTCCTGCTTGAAGGATTATCATCATTGTCATTGATGTAGGCCCCTACTTGAGGATCATCACCATTATCATTGATGTAGGCCCCTACTTGAAGGATCATCATCATTATTATTGGTGTAGGCCCCTACTTGAAGGATCATCATCATTATCATTGGTGTAGGCCCCTACTTGAAGGATCAGTGAAGGATCATCATCATTATCATTGGTGTAGG
The DNA here is from genome assembly GCA_020002185.1 of Paraescarpia echinospica. NCBI lineage: Eukaryota > Metazoa > Annelida > Polychaeta > Sabellida > Siboglinidae > Paraescarpia > Paraescarpia echinospica. The sequence goes on along the minus strand of CM034536.1, from coordinate 42,890,652 downwards.
CCCCTACCTGAAGGATCATTATCATTGGTGTAGGCCCATACTTGAAGAATCATCATCATTATCATTGATGTAGGCCCCTACTTGAAGGATCATCATCATTATCGTTGTTGTAGGCCCCTACTTGAAGGATCATCATCTTAGACATTCGAAGCCAGTTAGCGAGTAGACGCCTGCAAACTGTCAACGCTGAGTACGTGCATTGTGAACAGTCTTGCACAGTCAATGCGTTTTACGGCATCACCACAGACAGCGTTCTCTCTGGTAAGGAAGTGTCCAACAAAATCAAGCTCGCTCGATCCATTTCCTATCTCAATCGTGAAAACCAACATTGACATTCTTGCGCCGACATTAGCTACAATCATCAACATGTCGCTCGAGTTGGGGTCCGTGCCGGCCAACTTCACACATGCTGTGACACCACTATTAAAGAAACCAAACCTTGATTCAGACTCGATGAACAACTACCGGCCTATATAGAACTTATCATTTGTTTCAAAGTTATCACAGCACTGATACAGCACTGGTGCGCATTCAGAATGACCATCTCCATTCCCTCGATAAAAGGAAAGGTGTGCTGGCAGTGCTGCTCGATATGAGTGCGGCGTTTGATATTGTATCCCCCCCCTCGATGTTAATCAACCAGCTGCGCAGCATAGGCATTGAAGGCATCGCACTGAAATGGCTGGAGTCATACCTGTCGAACAGGACTCAGTCAGTGTGCATTAGTGGCCACAACTCACAAAGAACATTGCTCGAGTCTGGCATCCCACAGGGGTCTCTGCCATTGGGTGCTATCTTCAGAAGACACAAGCTGCAATACCATATTTATGCAGATGACGCCCAATTGTATGTTGACTTGAGTGGAACGCGGGATGCAGAAGCCGCAGATGCGGTTGACCGCATCGAGCGAAGCATCGAAGAAGCGAAGCAGTGGATGTCAGACCACAATCTACTGCTGAACGAAAATAAGACCGAGGCTATTATCATCACGGCACCAAATCGTAAACACCTGCATGACGTTTCGTGTGTTAGTGTATGCGGATGTAACATTGTTCCGTCACCGACCATCCGCAACATCGGGATTACAATCGACTCTGGACTAGCAATGTCGTCACACGCGTCACGGTTATGCAAGTCAGCGTACTACCATCTCTACTCAATTTCAAAAATAAGACATAGTCTTACTACTGATGCATGTAATACACTAGTCCACGCCCTGGTGACATCGCGGCTGGACTACAGTAACGCGGTCCTGTAGGCATCACCGAGGCACTTATGAACAAGTTGCAGATGGTACAGAACTCGGCGGCAAGACTTATTTAAAGACACCGAAAGCACCAGCACATAAGACCTGTACTGGTGGAACTGCACTGGCTTCCAGTTCGCTGGCGCATCCAGTACAAACTGCTGGTCCTTGTTTTCACGGCTTTACACGGTCTTGCTCCAGCGTATATCCAAGATATTATAATACCGTATACGCCCACCCGCAACCTCCGATCTGCTGATCTGCATCTGCTTGTAGTCCCGCGCAACAACTCAGAGAACTACGGCAGACGAGCTTTCTCCGTGTCTGGACCTACGCTCTGGAACGCCCTGCCAATAAACGTTCGTCAAATAGAGACTTTGAATAAATTCAAAACTTGCCTTAAAAGTATATATTTAATTAGGCGTACATCGACTGAGGAACTGTGCTGTAGGACACTTTTTTATGAACATGTATTTAATCACTTAATTTATTTATATTATATAATGTATTTTAATAAATTTATTATTATTTATATTTTACTGCAATTTTATATATTATAATATATATTATTTTACTTAATTATCTTAATATTTGTGCAAATATGTCATGTATTTTAGTCACATTATATATATATACAATCTTGTAAATCTTAATAATTATTATATTTAGCGGAATCTTTTTACATATTATATATTTTTACATTTGTTTCCATGAACGTTTTATAATGTGTGTACGCGCCTATGAACGGGCTTGTCTCGGAGATATGGCGCTATAGAAATGCTAGTAATAATAATAATAATTATCATTGGTGTAGTCCCATTCTTGAAGGATCACCATCATTATCATTGGTGTAGGCCCCTCTTGAAGGATCACCATCATTATCATTGGTGTAGGCCCCTACTTGAAGGATCATCATCATTATCATTGGTGTAGGCCCCTACTTGAAGGATCACCATCATTATCATTGGTGTAGGCCCCTACTCAAAAGATCATCATCATTACCATTGGTGTAGGCCCCTACTTGAAGGATCATCATCATTATCATTGGTCAACATGCTGCTACGGGAGTCTTCGACATTCTGATAGTCAGTGTTGCACATACACACAGATGCCGAGTTATGTTATCTGTAAGAGCATCTTTGAGATGAACAGTCTAGTTTACACGGACATCCGCCCATCAGGTGGGAGCACAGCTGTTGTGGTTGGCCTGATATGACCATCTGCGTCCATGTTGAATCCATTCAGTTGGGATCCATGACCTACTGTTTCTTTTGGTCGCAGTCAGAACGATCGGCTTTTAGGAATCGTTGTGCACGGTTGTCTTGTGGTCGTAGAGCCAGACAGTCGATCGAGGAGAGACGGTTGTTCGATTCCGTCTGCCGTCATGTTGAAAGTTATGTAATCTCGTTCACGTCACGGTGCGGCACTGACGGTGCATGTGCCTTTCGGACGGTGGTCCAGTTCACTCAGCTGTATAAATATAATACAACTCAGCTGTATAAATGTATACAACCAGTCTTCGAGCATTCATTGTAGCGTGGCTGGATGCTTCGCAGTGAAGTCAATATTGTGCTCGAATGTACATGTCTGCCAGGGAGTGAAGTGTAAAGCGGTTTGAGCAGTGCGCGCAATATAAGAACATATCTTAATTTATGTTAGGAAGCAAAAGATCCCACATGGATGTAAATGGGTGTTCGGTCGTGGACTCACCGATTTGTAGTCTTAATCTCTACCACACGGGTTCTTTATGTCGGCCGCCGCAGTTTCTTATCTGTTAGATGTCTGTTTGTCAAACCAGCCACGGGAAAATAACCGTTTTATCTGTTGTGTTATATAGAACCCATTCTCTTGAGCAATGCCATGCCATGCCGTACCGTACCGTACCGTACTGTATCATACCATACTGAACTATACTGTACTATAGGGTTGTTCAAGGTAAACCGAACCATTATATAAAGCGAATCAGTCAACTTCTACGTTGACTGCACGAATTCATTTGACAGGCACACTGTTCTGCCAGCTATTGAGCAACATTACACTTATTTGTAATAGTTTTTATAATGATCACGAGATGGCATCTGTGAATACAAGCACCCAGCACGTGTTATAGTGTGAACGCTCTGCCAAATTTCGAATTTTGTTGCAGGTAACTTTTTTTAGTGTGAATTCACGAATCCTGATAGTTCCATAACTACCATTGGTCGTAATGGTATAACGTATTGATTTGATTAATTGATATCTTGATCTGTTTGTGGTGGCTGCGATTTGCAGTGCGACCCCAAGAACAAACATGGCTACTGGACGTACTGGTTCGCTTTACCTTACCCTGTATAAAAAGTGAACCAGGGGTCATCAGTTAAACTGAACCTGGTGGTTCAGTTTTGTTTAACCGATTAAATATCCGTGTATTAACGGCTGCATATCATAATAATATAGTCAGGACTTAGGCCTGTGCTACAGTTCTGAATAACCGTAGCCTACTAATTGGACTGGAATCAAATTCCCAAATCTTTCAACTTGGGAGGGGGTGACAGGAGCGGATCCAGGACTATTGAATAGGTCTACAAGGGACACAGAATATATATTTTGAATCATAGCTTAAATAGGCTCATAATCATGATTTATTTTTCAGCATTGCCATGGAGAAAAGAAAAGGATTAAAGCAGCAAATACCGAATCCCCTAGATGAAGGCGGCCAGCTGTTAATGCTCGACATCGCGGGGCTAGCGACAAAGGGCAGAGCATCAACGAGTGGGACCCGGGAAGAATGAAAGGAGCACTTCGTGAATGGGAAGCCCGACGAGGTAAAGCAGACCTTGGGCGTACTGGATTAAGAACTCTCTCACGTGCATGTATGGTACCATATGCAACTTTGCGACGACGCATCCTGTCTTCCCCTGCAACTAGACATAGTTCCAACCTGCACCAGTCGGACACGCCCACTGTACTTTCACGAGTTGCACAGGCGGAATTGGCGGATCATATTCGAAATTTGGCAGCTGCTGGATTTCTTCTGACGAAATTAGAAGTCCGAGGTTTAGTATGAGTATGCGATTTCAAACGGCCTTAGTGGATTTTCAGCAGACAACAGTAAAAATTGTGCGGGGTGTTACTGGTTGGAGGGTTTCATGAAACGGAATCCCGAACTGTCCGTAAAAAAGGCAGAAAACATGTCTGTCGCTCGGGCTATGGCCATGAATAAACCACAAGTCATAACTTGGTTTCAGAAGTTAGGAGGTATATTGGAAAAACTTGGAATTAAAGATATGCCATCCCATCTGTGGAACTGTGATGAAACCGGATGCAAGAACATCCACAAACCTGATCAGGTCATTGGAGAAGTGGGCGTTCCTACTGATAACATCACTGCGCTTAAAAAGGGTGAAACATCAACCGCATTGGTAACGATTAACGCTGTAGGACAGACATCCCCTCCAATGGTCGTACACAAAGGACGTAAAATTGGCAAGCACTGGGGCCAAGGTACGAAGCATGGTATCACTATTCGTGCGAGTAAAATTATTGGGTGAACAAGGAACCCTTTTTGGAACATGCGAAAAATATCATTACTTTCCTCAAGAATCAGAACCTCGACAATCAGAAGGATCATCTCCTAGTTTTGGATCAGCATTATTCCCACCTGTACAACCTCGAGATTCTTGAACTCATGATAATTAATAACATCCATATTCTCGCCCTGCCTAGTCACACGAGCCATTGGCTTCAACCGTTAGATCGCACCAGGGAAACTGCCGGGCGCAAATTAGAAAAGAAGGACTTCTTCGTTGTATTCAACAAAGCGTGGGACTGGTCCGTGACAGTAGTGAATGCCCAAGGTGGTTTTAGGGGGTCAGTGTTATTCCCGTTCAACCCGATGGCAATCCCAGAGGCAGCATTTACGCCAAGCAGTACTACTGATCGGCCACTGATCCCTTCAACCAGCCAAGATGCTGACGGAAATCCACCCTTGCCTACAGCGAAAGTCCAGCCACATCATGCAATCGTGGTTATGAATGACGGATCTCCAGAATCCATGATCCCATCATGCAGCCATATCAAACATGGCTAATGCCAGCATCGCTCCAGCAGCTGAAAGTCGGAGACGGGGGGGACCTCTCCCGTAGTCCGCCCCTCCACGTCCGATATGGCTCCTGAGGATGCAGAACATGACACAACCATACACGCCATCATTACAGCCATCCCCAGTACCAATGCATCTCAAGCAGCTAACGATGGACAACAGGACGAAACCTCGGCCATCGTCTCCCTATTCACGTCCGAAGCAACCGCGTGTGTTACTATCTCGTCGACTATATTTAAAGAGTTGATGCCGCTTCCCCACAGGGACCGTCCCACGCCAAAGCGCCCGCGGGAAAAAACCGTCTTACGAATTAACCAGTAAAGAAACCATGACGTTTGTTTCACGAAAGCTTGAGACAAAGAACAAATCTAAGGATGTGGAGAAAAAGCGTGCCCAACATCAAAGAACAATTCCAGCAAATCCTAATAATTACTCGTCCCACCATCCTCGCGACGACTTCCATATTATGCGACTCCCGGTGGCTTTGGCTCAATTCCGGTGCCGCCCACCTATTAACTAATGCATGTAAAGGACCAAAGCTCTTCACATAGTAGATCTACGAGTTGAAAGATCAGTGATAGTATTAATGTTTAGTATATAAAAATTGCGCGCGCACACACACGCACACGCACGCCGCACAACGCATAAAATATAAATGGCAATGTAAATACGCAAAGCAGCTAATAAAAACTATTTTCGTAATGTGTCGACCTCCTTCACAAATAAGAAAATTCTGGTCGTAGGCCTATTTCGACCGTCGTTAAACGTCCTTGATTTGACAGCATTTGTTTTGAGTTACGATTCCCAGCGGACCTGAGGCACGCCTTTCAAACCGGCGCAGTGGTGTACGTAAACGAACTGTTTACACCGGAACACAGTTCAACAACAACACCAACGGCGACGACAAATGGTTCATTAAAACACATTTGGGCGGTCAGCAAGATGTGGTAGATATAGAGCATAGTGTGTAACATGACTTTACGATAAAAACGAACCGACTGCCACTCTTTAAGTGCTAAAAGATGTGTCGCAACCATCCCCGATAACACCACACATACATACATTTCGAAACAGAGCAGACACTTTTATACTTTGACATTACATAAACTGTCTTTAGATTAGAGAATGCGTGAATAACGTCCCCTGAACATGGTACTTGGCTGTGATATCGCATAGATTCTGGACAGTATAGCGAAGCTTGTTTACTTCGTGAGATCCCTGGACATTATCCTCTATAATAGTGTGGATAATTGTATACTGACAGGCATGGTGATGCTTTTTGTGTAACCAATGACATTAGCCGATGACAGATTTCAGTTTCGAGTGCTGAAGACATATACACATGGTACAATTACACAACTGGTCGTGCTTATCTGCTCCGGGGGACTGCGAAGTTCTGTTCTTTGTTAAGCGCGACTCGTAAACTTAACAATATTGAACAAGATTAGAATCCAGAGTAAAAAAACGATGGCAAGCTCTTGAGTTATGGAAGCTTACCTTGTGAGAATAAATACGTCCTGATATATAAACCTACACAGTCCCTTCATTACCGCTTCCGCATATTATACGCAGTTTACATTTCGTAATTGAACACAACTGTTTGTGTCAATATTTCTTATCCATTCAATATTTAAAACAACTTATATTTGATCTCATCTTAATCACTTTATAAGTGTATAAGGTTAATACACCACATATTTAAGACGATTTTCATAGCAAATGTCTCTTAGTTCTGGAATCGGTTTATAGTTTCTCTCTTCTGTTTTCTTTCTGTAGTGTATTTATGTCCTTCCTATGGTAACTCCATACTATAGGAAGGGCGAGTAAACGAGACACGAAACACTACAACGATCTTCAGAAATGTTTATGAATGTTTCTATTGAAGACAGGCTGATGCGCCTTGGGTGATCCGTTATCAGCCCGTGGTTTCTATACTGTTCTGAGAAACACAACTCATTTGGTATATGCCCCGAATGAGGTGTAGCATTAGCAAAATAATACACTTGCTTCATTCAAAGTGGAAATAGGATATTCCTATTGTGTTGGGCATTGCTTATTATAATTCGCAGACACTCTGTCTGTTTGACTTATGATCAGATAACTAACTAGTAGGAACCTGGCCTTGCTTTTTATGATCATTCGACTGTTACATTCATCTCGCGGGATGAATACACCGTGCCATAGAATGATGAAGCGACATGCAGGAATAAGGATACAATATTCATCTCGTCGTCTTGTTTTCTTATATATGGGGCGGCGTAATAGAATGTCGTTTTCCCTGGTTTAAGTAGCGATATTCTCTTTCTTGTTTTTTTTGTAGAAATGTTTTTCTCTTAATGTGTCAAATGTTCAGTGTAAACCTACCCCAAATACATTTTCCGTATATCATACTAGACTTGTGGTGGTGCTGGTTGATCTAGACATTTGGTCGGGCGTAATGTGATCGCGGTGTGCGCAGAACGTTGCATATTATGTATCTATGGGAAGGAATGACGTTGCTTTTTCACCGTTAATTTTCAAACTCTATAAAGGCGAAGAAGGACTCTCTTTGGCAAACAGCGGGAGCACTTGCATACACACCAGCAACCTAATCGCCATTACCTTGTTGCACCAAGTACTCACAGTCTCACAGTCATAGGCATACACTCTCCGCAGGGTTGATGAATGTATTCAATATAACTCGAGTTTATGGCGAACGGACTGTAAGCATAACTTTGAAATTGTACGAGAATTAGCACAAACACAGGAAACATGTTTTATAGTTATATAAGAACACCCACTAGTCCACTGAACGCTTTAATATTTATGGGTGTTTACACTAGCCTGTGTGTTTAACAGTCTCGGCCATTAAATGCTGCCCCATCTTACTGGGCCATCTGTCAGCTTGTGTAGTGCTCTGGCTCGACTCAGCCGCTCTTTCTTCTTTTATTAGCAATATATAAGTAAAATGGAAACGGCCCGAGCCCGTTTTGTCCTTCAGCGCTGTAACGAGTGTCGTTTGCTTGTTTTCATGCGCGATAAAGATTAACAGCTCCGTCAGCAGTGGCGGTGATTTCAGTGGTAACGATCTCAGTGTTTTATAAGTAGATCATCTGATAAATGTTCTATTCTTAGGGTACCGCGACGATTTTTACGGCAGAATGCAGATGGGAAGTGACTTGTCACGAGCAATGAACTGGTTTATGTATGCAACTTCTAAATGTATAAACACGTTGTTAATACCACTGACCTAGTAACATCGTGTGGATTTCAGTGCACAAGCGACAACACAGTGTTGTCGTATTATGTTCTAAATATAAAGTATCTTTGAAATAGCTGGAGCCTGGAGGGTTTGGGGACACGTGTGACATACAGGCCTACGTATGCAGTCACACTGTATCTCATAGTCGTGATACACCATCACCAAGTAGTCCGTCTGAGACTCGGCATTAGGTAGAAGACCTGCTACAGCTCCACAACTGTATCACATCGAGAGATGGGCTAATTGTACTTTGTAATCGTGCTCATTGTAATCGTGGGCAACTTTTTGAGTAATCATACTCGTACTCGATTACATTGATCAAAAAAGCCAAGTAATCGTAGTCGTACTCGATTACATTGCCAAAGTAATCGTAATCATGATTACTTATCATGATTAAACAAAAATGTCATACTTACAATGCAAGCAGATAGATTAGACAGATAGAAATGGCTATACCAGAAGCTTTCTAATAAATGTAATTGTAATTGGTCTATTAATTTTCTATAACAATTGAACATTTCAGTTGCATAAAAAGTCAGTTAGATTTCCCTAGTTAATACCTTCTCTCCCCAGAGAAGCAACATCTCCTGCTTATTGTAATAGTACAAAGTTATTATAGTGACATGCTCTGAGAAGCACTGCAGGCCTCTATCACATTGCTTTGTAATATTAGAAGCCATGCCATGCCACCTGTACTGTTTGCACTGTTAGTATGGTTATTACCTCCTGACAGGCTGGTTAGCTGCTAAATCCCTGTCTATTATATCTAAGGGTAAACTTGTCTAAGTTCACTATTGTATTCTGTGTATGACCTATCTGATATGTAGCATATTTGAATCTGACCCTCTGTATTTTAAATTTTATTAGTGTAACGTATTTGATCAGTATCTGACAATTTAAAAAGAGGATATTTGAAATTCTAAAATGCAACATATTTGTATTTGATTATGAAACCATATTTAGCCCTAACCCTGCTTCTCTAAACACACAATTGTAATTGACTTGCAGAGATCTGTAACTGGGTAACCTGTAAATGTGCCTTTTGCGTGCATGTGTGTGTGTGTGTGTGTGCGTGTGCGTGTGCGTGTGCGTGTGCGTGTGCGTGTGCGTGTGCGTGTGCGAGTGCGTGTGCGAGTGCGTGTGAGTGTGTGCGTGTGTATGTGTGTGAGCCATAGCTGACCTGCCACCCCAACACAATGCAGTGGAGTAATTGACTTGCTACTCCTACATTCTTTCATTGAGCAGTTTTATCTGAAGCCATGAAGTTATAATCCTATGATCCCACTGATCTTTTCACATTCTATCACCAATGGCTTAGTCAGTTTATGCACAGTACCTGGGACTGGAGATAAGACCACTTAACCAGCAGTTCAACAGGGCAAATTGATGTTTCACTGTAAATGCTTCAGACCTAAGAAGTGCAGCTCATTTCAATTCCAACAATTTTCATTTTGTCAATTAATAATAACAAAACCTGGATAGCCATAATCAGTTCTGAATTCAAAGTAGGTTACATACATGGTATAAACATGATTTGCATATTCATTAAAGTAATCATGATTGTAATCATGATTACACGCTAAAGTAACCTTAATCGTAATCAATTACATTTGTTTTCTGAGTAATCGTACTCGTACATCTTCATAGTAATCGTAATCGGTTACATTTTTATTGTAATCACCCCATCTCTGGTCACATCATGTTTTGTTTTATATTTAAATCCATCAGTCTTACCTTGCCTTTTCAACCCGAAACATTTTCATTTCGACGCGTATCCGTCGCCAAATAACAATGCCAGACATGCATATAAATTATATGTTTTCCGTACGTTCGCAGTTCGTGCTGCACATATTAGCGCTTTAAGTTGTACCACACCCACACACAATCTAGTAGCATCTTCTAACAGTAGCATCTTCTAAAAGGTCAAGAGAGGATACCAGAAGCGCAGGTTATGTAGATCCTAGGATGAAAGTAATGCCAGAGCGCACAGGAGAGAGAAATGCAGTGAAGGAGTTTCTTAGTCAGAAGCCGAAGTCGAACCCTGATGACAAACACTTTGAAAATAAACCACAGACCCCCTATTTCCCGATAATAGCAACCGAGTTGCCGTGGGCCATGATGAGAAACAACAAGATGAAGATGTGTATTCACAAAACCTGTCTACTTCGAGGAGGCGATGTAGTCAGAGGAGAAGATCCAGAAAGAACCTCAGAATAAATCATGAAACGGAGCTGAGAGTAGACCTACATTATAATATACTTCTAAGTGTGAGCGTTATCTTCTCTGGCCCCAAGTCTGGGGTTCGACGCCGCGAACAAGTCCTTTAGCACACTGTCTTCTCCCTATGATGCTGGACTTGGAGAACATCCTGCGTAAAAAAAAACATTTTTCAAACAGAATAGGGTCGTGCGCCCCCACGATCGCTTCATCTACGCTTAGTCAAAGTTTGCTTTGGTCTACATATAGTAAGTTTATCTGGCGTGTGTATGGCTAACTGAGCTCTTTCACCAGTTCCACATACACACCCCCACACGCACAAAAACAGGCACGAGAACGTGCGCTCTATGAGGTTAGGTCACACCATTACTTATACTCTATAACTTGTAGGGTCTTGTAGTAAATAAACTTGAATAAAGTGTCGATAGTGGCGTTGGTCTTTCTAAATATACCATGAATGTTTTCCCTTGCTGCCCGCTGCACCGTGCAGTCGTCGTCCGGGTTAGTCCAGATTTATTTCAGAGTGGGTGTAAATGACATTACGTCACTTCCGTGGTAACACACGGGTTTACGATGCACCGCCCGCAGCGCGTCGCCACTGCTCATCGCCATTGCTCCGCAAGATCCCCATCAAAAGCAGCGTCCCTGAAGCAATCATGGACCTGGCAATGGTTTCATGTCGGGTGGCTAACTTACGCAGACAATCGTTCACCCAGAACACTGAGAGGTTTTATATTGATGCATCTCTTCAACTAATTTTATTATTTATTTAATCGTGATGGACATTATTCTACTATGTAGTATTATCTGTTTTACCAGCTTTTAAGTTATATATATATATATATATACATATGTATTATATATATATATATTATATCGCTATACATATATATATATATATATATATATTGTACTCTCCAACTTAATAACTTATATTAACTTAATATGATTTATCTTAGTATAAGTTACTAAGAGTTGTAGAGTACAATATATATATATATATATATATATCATGTATTTACACTCATGTCTCGTTTATCCGCACACTTTGGTTCCCAAGGTTTTTGGCCGGATAAACGAAACATGCGGATTAGCAAAACACCTATTACATCGCTCACTAGTAAACAATGCACGTCATTGAGAAAGACCAAAACAGTGTTTTACAAGTAATCCTTTCTTTTAATAAGGGTAACATTTCCCTTGAATACAAGCTACATTTTACGTACCGTGTACATTTTATATATTGTATTGTTATGGACACACAACAACAATGTTAGCAGTGCCAGTCATCTGGAAATAGTCCGTTATACACAACTGGGTAACGTGTAACTATTTTTGTATGCGTTTCCTGATATCCCAAGCGCTGTCCAGGTCGGTATCACAGCAGAGCTGCTCGTGGTATCGAATGAGAACGTCAAGACCGGCGGTTGCCTGCTTGGCGGAGACCGGTTCGGGCTCATGCTCTGTGTCTGTGTCGGTGAATTATGCAATAAACTTCGACATGGCGCCAGAAGTTAGCGATGGTATACTGGCTGACGTCATTCCAGGATTGCTTTGTTTCAAATAGTGGCGGCTCAGATAGCGGCGGTAGTGGGCTTTGATGCTACGGATGATACCGCCGTCCACTTCAACTATAAATAGTTATATATATGTATATATATATATATATATATATATTATATATATATATATATATACACGTGAATGAAATATTCTCTTCGATTTTACTATGCATTTTAGGTTAGGTATTCAACCAAATTTCGTTATTCTATTATTGTACGTTGTTATAATGCCACCACACTGAAAATACGCATAATATAATAAACTATATCCACTCTTAGTGGTCATACGCGCGGGAACAGGGGGCAGTTTCCCCTGTAATTTCGTTGGGAGGCAGACATATGGTTCTGCCCCCAACAATAAATGTGAGAGTGAGGATTAAGGTGTTTTGGCGACCGTGAAAGTGGGGTGCAATTGGAGGGTTGGCATGTGGTTTTCTCCCCCCCCCCAGTAATAAGAGAATAAGCGGCGCGGCGACGAAAAATATTTTCAACACCAATAATGTTTAACAATTATATACCTGATTAAGCGATGTAGTATTACGTAAATGTATAATAATTTTACTCATCACAGTAATAATAAGAATGTTTGTCTTAGTCATAACAATAATGTATCAGCCATAACGGTTTGTTTTAGCCATAACACAAGTTAGAAATTCTTATTTTTATGTTGTCATATTATACTGTACAATGATTTGTATTTATATTGACGAGTAACTGACCTAAGTAATGATTTCATGAACCCAATTTTTGATCAGAGGTGTTTACCAAATACTGTGCATAACTATATGAAACGAAATGTACAGGTTATTGGACAAATAACATCCTGATATGTTGTGTCAGCATAATTATTATTATAACCTTATACTACTACTTTAGTATTAGCATGTAAATTGCTTCCGGACTCCGGAAAATATGGCAAGTTACCTTTCCGAGACCTATGTTGCTCTGAACGGAGCTTTCGACGTCTTCATCAGAGTTGGTCTGCGCCACTCTCGGTCGTCATGTGACTCTGTTGGTAACTGTCACATGACAACACTTCCAGGAAGATCGCGGGAAGGTTGTATCCGGAATCCCTGTTGATTTCTGGTCGCCCCTCATTAATTTCAATCGCCTCACTGATTTTACTCTCCAGAAGTTGTTTTCTCTAGAGAGTACCTTTGCGTCTTTAGTCGAGATGTACCACGTGGAAACAGCGAACCCCACTTAACATTGAACAAATCACAGGACGACTGGTCTTCTGCCTCAACACCACAACAGAAAAAGAGAAAGACACCAAGTGCAGAAAAACAGACCAGCCAAATACCGAACATCCCTTTACCATACGTGCGTAACGTGTCAGAGAAATTGACCACCATTTTCCGGGAACATGGAGTGGGGACGTACCACAAACCTTACAAGCCTATAAGATCCATCGTAATGAACCCCAAGAACAAAACCCCAAAGAACAACATGTGTGGGGTAATATATGAGATAGGAAGACCAGACTGTCATAAGACCTATATAGGCGAAACCAGCAGAACACTAGGAGCCCGACTCAAAGAACACAGAAACACCAGGGGCCCACTCACAGCAGTAGGTGAACACAGAGTGAATGAGGGCCACAACATCTCGGCCAAAGACGCAAAGGTACTCTCTAGAGAAAACAACTTCTGGAGAAGAAAAATCAGTGAGGCGATTGAAATCAGAGAGAGGCGACCAGACATCAACAAGGATTCCTGATACAACCTTCCCGCGATCTTCCTGGAAGTGTTGTTATGTGACAGTTACCAACATAGTCACATGACGACCGAGAGTGGCGCAGACCAACGCTGGTGAAGACGTCATGAAGACGTCGATAGCTCCGTTCAGAGCAACATAGGTCTCTCGGAAAGGTAACTTACCATATTTTCAAAATACTACTTTAGTACTTTAATTTTCGCAAGCTGATACCTATGTTATCAAAACTGACATTAGTTTGCCCATGTCATGTTAAAATATAACATTTCTGTCATATTAGTAACATGTCCAGTATCGTTATGTTTTATACATGCGGCGATGGTAGGCGTTTTCAAACTCACATGTTGGCTAAGTTTGTTGGTCATTAGGATCGATACGTTAGTCCATCATTATAACAATGTTTTGGATAAATTAAGCACAACAATATTTGTAAAATGTATCGGCTGAAAAATAGACTACACGCTACCGTAGAATGGCTCATAATTTATGTATAATAGCCATAGGGTACTGTAACGACGTTGCGTCACCACGTAAGCTTGTGTTATTGAGGGGTATGTCACACGTGCAAACCCTCCAGGCTCCCGCTATTTCAAAGATACTTTATATTTAGAACATAGTACCACAACACAGTCATCGTGTGATGACTACAGTGTTGTTGCTTGTGCACCTAAATGATGTTACTAGGTCAATGTTCTTGTCAACAGACTATGAATTTAGAGTTATACACATGTATACACACAGGCGCACACACAAACACATGCACACTACAACCACATGCACACGCGCACCCGCGCACCCGCGCACCCGCGCACCCGCGCACACGCGCACACGCGCACACGTACACATGTATACCGCAAAATTACAGGTACGTAGGAAAATAACTAAATTCGACACGACTTATTTACTGCAGATGAATTCAATTGTTGGTGACATGTTTTATGACCCCTGTCTCTTGTGGATCATTTGTTATTAGTAGGGCCATTCTATTTTTAACAGGGTAATGACAGTCATTATGAGCAGACCGTGTAATATGAGCACAGTGAAACAGATATGGTTGTCATTGACAAGACATCGGGCAGCACTGTTCTTATTTTATCACTGCGAGAAACCAAGAACGATTGCAAACCGCGTGTTCCTGGTTTCACGAATTTTGCGAAGATTGTCACCCTAACTGTAAATATTACCTCATATCTGCATTTTATATAGTTATTGTAACCACACGCAGTCACGCCCGCCCGCCCGCCCGCCCGCCCGCCCGCCCGCCCGCCCGCCCGCCCGCCCGCCCGCCCGCCCGCCCGCCCGCCCGCCCGCCCGCCCGCCCGCCCGCCCGCCCGCCCGCCCGCCCGCCCGCCCCCGCCCGCCTGCCCGCCCGCCCGCCCGCCCGCCTGCATTTTCAACCCGAGATGCATTACACTGGGCCTAGAATCCCACCACCATCGCTGGTTGAAGGATGTTTGTATACTGCCGCTAATGCAGCGCCCATTTTACTTTCAGATTACAATCAGAGAGTCCACGGCCGTTTTACTTCCCCTGGTAAAAAAACCTGCGGCTGTTGACGTATCATCCGAAAGATACTGGCAAAGCGTGTGGAGTGGTCTAACCGCCGAGATACTGCATTCCACAGCCTAACTAGTTGTACGTGGTTTCTTTAAACGGAACACAATTGCCTTACTGTTGCCTTTACATATAACACATATGACCGATAAGAATTGCTGTTGTTTTAGGGGTCACATTAATTATGTAGTAACATTTATACGCTATCGTTCACGATAAACGTCACGCAGTAGTCGTGTGACCCTGGCCGAATAGATGGCATTGTGAGGCTCTGATTACTATCGTGTTTCAATGTTGTTTTTGTGAGCGCATGACCGGATCTTATACTTTGTTTAATTTTTGTTATCGATGGTATGAAGTGGGGTGCAGTCGGATAACAGCCATTCCAAGATGTGTAGATTAGTCGTTTACTTCGGTATCGCTTTCTGCATTGTCAAATACCATAGTCAGTCGATAAGTTATCTAGAAAATATTACAGGATAATTTGTTGGCGCAATATGTTCATTTTTATGGCAGGCAAGTCTACAAATGTCATTTAACACATTTCAGATGACTGATAACACAAGATAAAATTGCCAAGTTGTTGATCAAATGACGTGTTTCTTTTGTAAAATCAAAGTGCCTTTTTCTAAACACCGTGCGTACGTGTTAAGTATCGCATTTATACAAGCGACCTTGACGACCAAACACTACTGAGACTTGCGCTAGACCGCCCCGGCTGGAGAGCATTCGCTGCGACTGCGTCCCTCATGTCTCCCCTACGACCTGACAGGTCTCGGGATGAACTGAACTGAACTGAATACACGCGCACACGCGCACACGCGCACACGCGCACACGCGCACACGCACGCACGCACATACGCACACACGCACACACGCACACACGCACTCATTCACTCACTCACTCACTCACTCACTCACTCACTCACTCACTCACACACACACACACACACACACACACACACACACACACACATACACACACACACACACACCGCATACACACACACTGCATTTTGAAGTACTTAAACATTGGGATTGGCGTTTATGTATATGAGTGGTATAGCGCCGTCTCTCCAGTGTTTCGTCTTCTTCTCACGTGCATTTTCACGATGACTCCCATCCCAAATATTTCCTTGCTCAACTGATCATGGTCATGCGACAGTCGCAAAGAAAATATTTTATTTGCTTATGCGGTTCTGGCCATTTTGAGTGATTGGTTTGCTTCCTAGTTGCATAACCTGGTGCGTAGCAACACAACACATGGTTTAATGGTTTATTTAAAATGTTGATGTTTGATCCCAAATATATTTTGTTTCATTGAGATTTGCACAGGTGCCCAACCACATGCGGGTGTATTTTAAAGTTTCATGTAGAGGGTTGGGTTTACTGGGATTGAATGACATTTGTTTTGTTTAACATCAAGTATCGGTGTTTTGCATTGGCACTTGGGAGTACTACAATTCCCCAGTAGTGTATTAATACCAGGCCGAACGTATATAACTCCTGTGTTCGAATCGGGTTTTAAAAAGAAGAAAGATTAACAAATTGCATTTGCTATTGGAATTAAAACGCTTGTAGTAACTGTGACTTATTTTGTGGAAATTAATTTATGACTCCACTGTATACAAAGTAGCAATTTATGTGCCTCCTAGGGAGTAAAGTGTAAAGGGCTTTGAGCAGTCCTAAAGACTCGATATTGCGCTGTATAAGAACTTATCTTACTTGCATGTTTGGGTGGGGCTTTGGGCCATGCCGTTTTGCTAATATTTTTTTTTTTTTAAATTCCTAAGCAACTTGTCTTAGCACGAAAAACTAATCGGTGACTAAGCTTGGCCCTAAAATTAAAATTTTAGATCCTAGATACTCCACTGACAATATAGTACATATACCGTTTGAGAGCTTGTATATTCTCATTCCCGTGTCTTTTTCAGACGGTGGTGATCATGGCCATTTAAACCACTTTGAAACAGTTCTGTTGCGCTGTTTCTATACCAGGTTGACAGACTATCTGGTGATCTCATAAAGCGAGTATGACATGAAAAATGCTCAGTTTTTTTGCATTGACGATGTGGAGGCAGTTATTATAATTTGTATAGTGAATAAAACATGTATTTAAATATACGTAGTATAATCATGTTTATCGTAAAATCAACACAAACCAACACAGGCCTACGTTTATTTGAAGACATCGAACGCCCAAATCTGTTTTTAATGAACCGCAATTTTCTATAACTATAGTATTACTGTTATCAGTTTGTATATTGACATTTACGACCGTTTAGTACATTCACACATTCACAAACAGCTGGTGTAGTTCCCAGTACGTGTGGACAGAGTTGACATGGGTCAGGCACTAACGTGATCGCGTGACGGGCGTATCATCAACAGTCGTGCAATTATGTTCCCTGTGCGTGCAATTTTGTTAATGTGGCTCATTAAAATACAGTTGGGAGATCAGAATGATAGAATATATATATATATAGCCCATTCTACAGAACATGATCTTACGATTCAAACGATTTGACTTCATACTTTTAAACGTGCAGCGATTTGCATTGGTTAATTGATACAGTTATTTTTACATTCGTATTATTAAAATGCCCAACTACTCTGACTTTTTCAATCGCCAAGTGCATTTAAATTAGCAACGTTCTACCAAAGCAGTTGAATAAGGAAGCAGAGTAGGGTAGCTCCATCTGTTGCATTAAAATACTGTTATTACGCTGGGTTATTGATCATTTAATTGACTATATCGTTACTTTTCAAATGCGCCACAGTATCACATCACTCCACTTCACCGATTCACTATGATAATAAAACATGCCTCTGGGTGATTTTGAAGCGGTGACTGTTCCCGCCAAAACGGGAATTCTCATCCAAAACACAGCGCAATATTACAAACCCAAAGCAACAGATGGCGCTAATCATTCATTTTCAATATGGCGTATCCCAGAGTGACTGAGCTTCCTGATTCAAATGATATGGTTATACTTAAACCCACACTACCTTTCACCAACCCATGAAGCAACAAGCCAAAGGAAGCAATTATCTCCACTACTGTCGGCCGGTTTAGAACGTAAATTCGTTCCCATGACCAATTAATTTCTCCTAATAAATCGAACGTAAGTCCACATTGGAGACCCCGCAGAATGGCTGACCAGTCACTTTTTCCACTGAACAAAGTCAATAACGCTCGCAGGCCAATGGTATGACCATAAAAAGGCG
Source organism: Paraescarpia echinospica (assembly GCA_020002185.1). Classification (NCBI taxonomy): domain Eukaryota; kingdom Metazoa; phylum Annelida; class Polychaeta; order Sabellida; family Siboglinidae; genus Paraescarpia; species Paraescarpia echinospica. The sequence goes on along the minus strand of CM034536.1, from coordinate 42,871,807 downwards.
AATGGACATCGGCACCTTAGGAGATACACTAAGTGGCCTGCAAGTTAGCGCATTAATATATAGACTGCACAGTGTACATTCAGTTTAAGCAACAGCGTGCGTGCATGCGTGAGTGCTTGTGTGTGTGTGCGCGCGTGTGCGTGCGCGCACAAGTTAACAATATATAAATACCCAGAAACCAATATAATTTTGTTATGTGACTTTCACTTTAGCACGCAGACGCAAACACTTGCAACCGTGTAAATAAAAACACAAAGATCATAGCTACGTTGAGATCGTAACATTTATTTACACATTAAATAAGACCACCGATACTTCGGTGGTGTTTCGTCAGCACCCTGCTCCAAGAGTCTCAGAACCACGGGCGACAATGCAACAGTTTGTGAACGCACGCAGGGTTGGGGTCAAGTACCAGTATTTGTACTTGTACTTGTACTTAAGTACACATTTGTCAGTACTTGATGTACTTGAGTACTTGATGTGTGAAAATGCAAAGTACGTGTACTTGAACTACGGTACTTGGTAAATAGCAAGTACTTTTCAAGTACTAAAGTGTAGAGCAGGAAAGTTTTGTACATGATATTTTCAAGGATTGTAGGGTCTGGGGTGTGAAAATAGTGTGAAAGCCCTTGTGATGTAGGTGGTGAGTGCTTTACTTATTTAACTAATCAGCTAAGGTGTAAAATAGTGTGGAAGCCATTCTGATAACTCAGCAGCAGTGTGTCTTTGATGCACCTTCCTTGAAAGTCTTTCCTTGTGATGTAGGGGGCGAGTGTTTTCTTAGTTTTTCTAAATGACTTGAGGTGTGAATTCCTAGAGAGGGCTTCCTATGATCTTTGTTTACATCCTTGGCAATGAATTTACAACATCAGAAGACACTGATTTTAAGACCCATTCTTAGATGTTGATGTACTTGGAGTTAATCTTGGCTGGCCAGTATATAAGATGCCAGGTTTCATGGGTACCTCAGAATATTCTACAACTGTTATTGCTGCTGAACAATCGTCACCTGTCACTACTGTATTTTACTGTCTATAACTTTGTCAAGATGGCATCTGCTATTTGGAAACATTTCATTCCACCAGATAGTAAAGTTGGCAATTTTAAGGCCAAGTGCATACATTGCAATCGTGATTATTCATGTTCTAAAACTGCTACATCGAACCTCATCAAGCACTTGAAGGTTTGTAATGTATATTGTTAGTCTATGCTATCTCTAGTTTAATTTCTTCAGATAAATATTTTAAATAACAACCAAATGATAAGAAAATGTGATGCTCAGTTTTGCTCATATCAAAAAGTCACATAAATTTGTGTTGCAAAATAAACGTGGCAAAATATCGAAAAATATTACAACCATTAAAATAGGCCCATTTATATTTGAGTACTTGTACTTGATATGTCAGTACTTGATGTACTTATGTACTTTGTACGTAAGTGAGTACTTGAACTGTACTTGTACTTGATATTTATTTTGGGTACTTGATGTACTTGAGTACTTGATCAACTGTACTTGACCACAACCCTGAACGCAAGACATACACACATCATCAATGATATAACGAAAGAACCGCAGTGTAGCCAGCACCACTTAAATTAACTATAATTAAACTTATATACATATATTGAGTCTTGCTTGAGCTTCGATCTGTAGGAAGAACCCATTGGTGCTCAACGACTCGCGTCAGGCTGGACTAGGAGAGAGTTCGTGTCACCGTCGTAGATAACTGACGAAGCCATTTGTCTTAGTTCGTTGTATCGGGAAATGTCTTTATTTCAAAGTTTGACGGTGACACATTGGGATTCGCCGTTGCGCCTTTTTGGCGCGCAGGTAGTTGTCAAGTCACGGATCGTGATCGTTGTTGGAGTCGTGCCACACAGAGCACATGCAGGGCACGTGAATGGCAGGAGGAGACCGCATTGTCAATACACACTCGCAGCACACACACCGAGCGTCCAACCTGGTGCTACCGCCGAGTCGACCACGATAACATCGGCGCACGATTGTAACCGGTCGAGCTGAGCGCCACGGCGCCAGCAGACCGCTTTCACGTTGTGTCGGGTCGCACAGCTGTTTTGTTGCAATTTTATTGCGCCATCTGATATCGGCCGGTGCGCTCCACATAACCACTGTAATCTGCTAGCGCGTTGTTTCGTCCCTCCGCTCCGCCATGCTGCAGCGGCGGCGTGGAATGTCACGTGACCATATCACGTGCACAGCTCCGCGAACATGCGGTGAGGTACTTTTTGTATGTTCCGTGATGTCTTCGAACACTCGCGCTACGACGCGTTCTGGATCTTGAACACTTTGTTCAGCACCTGTTTCACCTGTTGCGCCGAGCTGCGCCTGCGCGACTTGCCCTCGAGCAACTTCCGGCGCTTCACCTCGCGGTAGAGTTCATGGAAGGCCTCGGCGATGTCGTCGCCCCCGTCGGACGCCGACGTCTCGAAGAAGGCGCACGCTAGCTCGGCGGCGGCCCGCTCTCCCTCGGCCGTCGTTACGCGCCTCTGGTGCTGCAGATCGGCCTTGTTGGCGACCACGACACACGACACGTTACGGGCTCGGCGCTGTTCGTCCAGCAGTCGCTTGATGGCCGGCACCGCCTCGAAGCTGTGTCGGTCCGTGGCGCTGTAGACTATCAGGAAGCCGTCGGCTGACCGAATGTGGCTCTCGGCCACGGCGCTCGGCATGTCCCCGGAGCACGTCGTGTCGAGGATCTCTAGTGTCGTCGTCTCGTCGTCCACCGTTGTTTGGTGTGTGTACGTGCACTCTGAAACAACGACAATCTGATTATTACACATGCACATCCCATTCTTCTTCCTCCTTCTTTATAAAATCCCTCTTTACACAATCCTCCCATCTCAGTTATGGTCTTCCGTTTTCTCCTGCGGCTTTGATGTTTTTTCGACTCTACTCTCTTTGATAATCTGACCACTGCCATTCTGACCAATCGTTGATATATAGCATTATACGTTTAACTGGTGCACATTAAGGACATGTTTTATAATTATACACGCCAAGGGATATAGTAGCTCTCCTCACAATAAGTGTTGATTTAACCAAATCTCGTATTGTTCTATCTTATCATATCAATAACATCCATTTTCTCAGTAGCTGTACGACACTGACTATGTTAAATCTGTTCTACTTGGGTTCCTATGTTAGCATTCAATGCCTTGTACATTACATAACGATTTTAAATCCATTCAAAATGGCCGGTTTGTGTTACACAGCATTTTAATAATACCTTCCCAGTATGCAAAATATGATTGGAATTTCAAGTATTTCTGCGACGTGTGAAAGCAACCCAATTATCATGTAATCCGGTCATGCGTGCCTGGCTAGTGCGGTCAATCTATGATTCACCTCAACACCCAGTCAAGTTATTTTAATGACACATTACCCGATTTAACTGCCACTTTAACAACGTTTATTCAGTTGGTGCGCTCAGTTACTTTCGTCGATAATAAATGCCTGCCCTATTTTCGCAAACCCCCTACGGTGATAATAAGCGCATGTTGATTGATACTGATTCTATGTGACAGAGAAAACGTACAAAGAGTGTATAAGCTGCTCAAACGAAACTGTCAAATATCTGAATCAACACCGTGATTTTGCCTTTTTAGGATAATTGGTATCAAAATTAAATGCGGCTGAATGACAACTTTAAAATGCCTCAATACACAACTTTCCCGGTGGTCCAGATATCGCATCGCTAGATATATACATACACCATAGCCATCGGATATATCATGAGGACCTGCCGTCTGTGCTAGATGTTGATTTAACAAGATCGTATCTTTACGTACCTAGCGTTGAGTCGTATTCCCAGATGAATCGTTTCGTCAGATACCTCACGACAAGAGCTACAACAGAAGACACAACCAGAGTCAGTCGTTGTGACCAGATACGACATGACAGACACTGTGGACATGTCAAGCGATGTCCATACTGTGTGGTGCTGCGTCATCTTACGTCCTTGTTATATGCTCACCGGCGAAACCGACATATTTTATGATTGTATAAAAGACATTTACAGGACGTGTTTTTATCATATCCTAATTGAAACGAATCAGATGTCTCCATAAATGTAAACGCATGATTCGAAGTGGCTGCGCGTTTAACAGATTCGTCCGTATTGCGAATTGGGCTTTTTCAAGTCAGCTAACGATGAGATGTGATTGTTCAAGTTCATGCCGATGATATGTAAATAAATGGTACTTTTTAAGGACGCGCCATTCTTTAAACGTGCGCCCAAAGTGATTATTTCACCATTGTTTTCGCCGGTTTCTACAGAACACACAACGGCAGTGAGTTACGGCACACAGTTCAAATTATGCATCGCATGGACTGCTGGAGTGTCCTACTGGCAAAATGTATTTTGTAGGCGATAACCAACGTAGCAATCAAGAGTATACAACATGTGAAATCACAGAGAGCTACGTAGTATTCATTTGTGACGTAATATAGGAATGGAGTCATTACGTGTATCCTTTACTTCATTTTTATTGCTGTCATGTCTACACGGCACACATACAGTTTATCGCATTTTTTTTGCATAGGCATACATCTGTCGTTTTTCACAGGTGACCAATATAAACGATTTATTACGATGACGCATAGTCGTAAAAAACAGGTATATGTGCATCACGTGCGTAGAGCTATCAGGCATTTTCGTGTAGCAATTGCTGGTGCAATATTAGACAACCAGGACATGTGATACTTAAAAACGTCAGTGGCAAAGTGGTATCGTGACATTGAGTCGTGCAATCATGTTGCATGCAACAGCAAAAAGCGTGGATTATAAATGATTTGAAACACATTGCTCTACACATTAGGTAAACAGCGATCAATGTCCTTATTTATACGCCTCAGCAAATATTACGCACTCATGTCTACAAATGACTCGGACAAACGTGTGTGCACATTTAATCGCGCGAGTTTGTCATTGCTGTTTCTATAAGAAGTCTACCACGATGCGCAACAAACCGAAATCTGACACCCAGCAATTAAATAAGTTACCATATTAAATAAGTTACCAGATAGGTTGTTACGCCAACAGGCGGATATTGATGAATGTTGGTCACACGGCCAAATATTAAAGGAAACCAACGTTTACACATAAGTGCAGATTCTGCGTGTTTGTATGTAATCACGGCTGACTGTGTGATGTTTCCATTGCCGTGGTCAATGTACACTCAATACTATAATAATTGACGTATTTATCACGTGAATGACAAGCGGCGTAACCATATTATTGGTAATTAATACGCCTTGTCTTGTTGCAACATAATAATGCCTTTCAGTGTACGCTATTGGAATTTGCAAAAACATCTCAGATATCTCAAACACGCGTTGAAGAATGTTCACTTGCATTGCAGTATATTATCAGTAACCTGGTCATGCATGCCTGACTAATAACATCACACCAGGTAAACAGCGGGGTGTCAAGCATCGAGTGCATAGACGAGGTGACGACAGGCGCTTGCTACTGCTCGCTCGCCGGACAACGAACTGTGCTAGAGCACCGGACAAGGTCGAAGACATTAACCCGCCAACAACGCACCGTACAGTTTCGCGATCAGGTCTTAATCACTCTTTCGAGGTGTGTTGGTACGGTATGCGGGAATCGCTTCAAATCAGGCGTGTCGGGTATTTTGGGTACGCCACGAAGCCTTTGTTTGCAAACCGACGCATAAATATTCAGTTTATTCGTCCGTCTGCGAGTGTGTTGCACTGTGCACTAAACACCCTCGTGAACGACTCACGACCCTGGATTTGAATGAATAGGATTGTCCATTAGTAACGGGTCTTTGACGCCTGCGAACAGGTAGCGCACCGTCTCCTCTCAAGAGGCTTTCGGTCTTGAACGCGTGGCACGTTTCGCGAGTTGTGAAGAAGAAAATATAAATATATGCCTTGTTGTTTGCTACCCCCTCAGACTGCGTGCAAACGTCAGGGTATAACTACATGACACCAAGGGTCACATCTGACGCCTCGACACATAATTAGAGTTCTTGTCAGCGTTTAAGTAATCGTATTGCAAATAATGACAGCTTGTGAACTTTTGCTACGAAGCGTAGGCGCGACAGAATACCTGACGTCACATGCAGTTCTAACTGTCGTGCGTACGTCACCAAAAGCACCAATGAGTGTGACGGCATTCTGGCGAGGTAACGCACACACGCGCGAACACTGTGCAGTCACAATTCAGCTTTTGTTGAAACGCAGGTAAGTTTTCAGCCGACTCGCAGGTTACACCTTTTGACCAGCAAATTGGCTGCATCTGATACCTCGACGTCTTGCGGTAGAATGGTGTGCCTTGCAAAAGTCAGATCACGTTCTATAGACGTTCGCTTCATTGCGTGAGCAGTTGACATAAATTTGACAGGGGACATGTTGCTGTCAAGTATGATACGAATCTGACATATGACACGACACTGACACATGTGTGTGACGCGACGTGTTGTCGTATAATGTTGTCGCTTGTGTCGTCGTTTTATTGCGACGTGACTCGCTCGGCAATAAACAACTCGTGTTTCTACAGAAGGTTTGAGTAACTATCTAAGTTCTATGCGAAAAGAAGACATTACAGCGCGACAGCTGCGATTTGTCTGCGCAACAGGGCATCGTTTGGGAAAGTTCGCTGGCCATGACACGAAGATGAATGACCAGTGAGGTCAAGGGGGCATCGATCAACCGGGTGACCATAAGTTTCTCCGGTCGAGACGTTTGGTTCACGCTGCGTGCCTGCGCTCACTGGACGGGGAAGCCCGGCAGATTACGATGGCAGATATCATCCAAAGTGCGCATTTAATACCTGACCTCGTCGCCGGCATGTAAATCATATCAGATATCACGACCGGTGGGTTTTACCGTGGCGAGACATCACGATATCAAAGCTGCTTTGAATGCCTTTCAAACAAGCGTTAAGAATCGACCTCTCACAATGAAATCCTGAAGACTGAGCTGGTGCGTTTAATAAAAGGTTAATAACTCAACTGAGCTGTATTGGGTACCGTATAGAGGCACTCATCTTTATACATCCCAATCCCATGATCGTGATCATGAAATATTAGAAAGTTAGAATAGTGGTAATATCGTTATATCGACTTGTTTTACGCGTTAGGACATAGCCTATCGTTTAATGCGATAACATATAATATGTCGTGTGAAACGCAAAAGAATGTGGTGAAAACACAAACAGTGGAAATTGTTTATAAAACGGAGTCGACCGTCGGTTATGCTTTTATATGTATGTATAGTTTGCGTTGTACACACACGCCCCAGTACAGCATACTGGGAGCCGTGGTCCATTAGGCACAGTGCTTATACAGTTCGAATTCATCCCCATCCATTTCGAAACTTTGGCAACTTCGTTAATCCCACTTTGCCTGTGTCATTAGGAAGAGACACTATAAGCTGCTTGGCTCCTCTTGTCTTTGCCAGAGGAAGTAAAATATCACATATAGGTAAATGGAAAACGTATTTTCGTTGACTCAATGGTCTCAAGTGACGCTTGCTCTGGAGTAAGTTCGATGAGCACCTTATTGATGACCACATTATTATTATTGTTATTATTATTATTGTTATTATTGTTATTATTATTATTATGATATCGTCCGAACGCCGTATGTACCGCAGGACGCGTGCCGCGAGAGGACGGCGAGAGGGCCGCGAACATGAGCGCCAGCGACGATCGTTATCTGCCACGGAATCGTTCGCTTGGCGTCGACGATTACCCGCGCAGCAGCAGTGATGGCGGCTCTTCGGGTCACCGCAACTATTCGCTCGCAACGATTACATCGCTACTGCTCGCAACTCGAACAACGAACCGAGCGACCCTGCACGTGCAGTGGAATCGTTTCATAATTGACGCCAGTAATAACGCAATAGCACCCCCTCCAACGCGGCATTCAAACAGTTAATTGGTGTTGCCTCGGGCAGTCAGCCATGGTATAAACGTCCTAGCCTTAATATGAATTGTCCAATCAAGTACGAAGACTTTTTGCTTTTATTAATGACCAAACTACGCTGGAATGTTTCCGAACACGCTCTGTTAATCTGTACCGCCTGCGTCCTATACAAAAAGGAATCTATGGATAAATCGGTGCAACGTTTTGGTTATTGTTCCTTGTTTTCACCAACTGACGTCACTATGCAAGAACACTAAAACATACAGTAACTCAGTAATCCACTTCACGTTATTACGTTATTAACGTTAATGTTGGTGCCGAATGAAACTTAGGCCTACTTAAGACCGTTTGAGTAATGGCTATACCCGTTTACATTAATACATCTATAATAATGCAATTTCACTTTAAATACCGGATCACTTTTTCTTAAGTTGACACATCCTATACAGACACGTGTTCGGTTTCCTTTTTCTGCGAGGTTATTTCCCGCGTACTTAACGATTTTTTCCAGAAACATCCGCGTTCCATTAATCAAAAGTAAAAAACGAGCAGCCCGCTGTTTCGTTTTAAATAGGCATTGATAAAAACAGGTGGTGCGACTTTCGATGGGTGATCGCATCCATCTTAACATTAACGCGATTTCTATTTTTGCCTGCCCGTTTATTTGCAGCTGATCTGCCATGTCAACACGGCGTGTTTTGTCCCCCGCGGTGGTGTGTTATGCTATCCGGACAGGGCGGGGGGCGGCTGTCGCGCTTACATTTATCCGGCGTTAAATTGTATCCGGTTGACGTTTCTGCGCATGCGCAAGTCAGTTGTTGACATTAGTCTACGTTGCTGTCAGTGTTCCACCCCGCGGAACCCCCCGTTAAATAATTTCCTTCCGGACAATCGTTTCTGCGGTAACTGGACACTTTGGTAGTGTTACCCACTGGCCTCTACTTATAAATAACGGTCAGTGGCGTTAACCCTAACCCCCAAGCTCCCCCACCCGGTCCCGACGTCTAGGTAACACATAATTAATTATAGCAATGTGTAAGAATCAGGCATACGCACACACACACACGCACGCACGCACGCACACACACACAACACACACACCACGCACAAACACACGCACATACACGCACACACGCGCACACACACTCACACGCATTATACACATACGCACACATACGCGCACGCATACACACTCGCAAACACCCGCACGCATACACCCAAACACGAATCACACACCAACACACACGCACACACACGCACACGCACACACACACACTATACACACACACACCACACACACCACAAACACACACCACACACAAATACACGCACATACACGCTCACACATGCACACACGCACACACGCACACACGCACACACGCACGCATACACACTCTGCAAACTCATGTTAAAATATTGCGCCATTGTGATCACGTGGTCGGTCCTGTGCTCTACTTATGTACATGCGCTAACTATTGTACACTATTTACAATTAGCAATGATGTGCTCTAACTAGCAATATCCGTGCTTTTAAAACAAACAGAACATAATTAACCACCGAATAGTATTGATCACCACGTGATCTACTGTTACCAAATAGTACGCAGAGAAACATCATCCTGAGAGAAATTAACGCCCGGATAAATGTAAACACGACTGGCGTAGCTGGTGCTAAATATTTTCCCCTAGATACTCGGTTGCGCAGAAACGTCAACAGAATAAAATTTAACGCCTGGATAAATTTATGTAAACGCGACACCGCTATACATCCACGAGACATGGGCGCTTGATCTCAGAGCCTGCATTTGAGATGTTAATCCGGTCATGGATATGCGGATTAGTTCTTTCGTGCGCACGGGCACACAAACAAGTAAAGCGGACTAAATATTAGCAAGATGTTAAACTTGTTAAACTTTTTAAATATTAGCACACCCTAAATTTCGGTGCGTCGTTGGTGCTAGAAAGAGGACGTATACTACTCAAGGCCAAGTTGCGTTTAACAAGCCCCAAACAGTGTTCGCAATTTGCATGTTGCGCCCGCAAATCTTGAAATTATAAACAAGACATTCAATTTTGTATGCAGCCGCTGTTGGCATTTATTGCTTTGAACGGTCTCGGGCTTACGGTCTTTGCAAAACTGGGACCATGGACAAGCTGCTAATAATTATGGGTCAACCAACTTCGCTTTAAAGGGCGACAAGTGGAGTAATAGCAATGTGAAGGTCATTCGCACTGACCATCCTGCCCGCAGCATGTACGTTGGCGGTACACTTTATATCTCTCGGATATTCCCCCCAGGAATATGACCAGCAAAGTAGTGCCAGATCATATCTACACCTGGACGCTCGAATTAGCTCTGAAATGTCGCCACCGACCTCTGGAAGAGTTCCAAAAATGCTACAAATAATCGCAGTACGTGCCTGTGGTCACCGCTGATTGAACATAATTATCCAGATATAGCAACCGGACTTAACGATTGATAAATAGAATCAAAAGAATTACACAGAAAGCCACGTTTGTTTCGAATCCAGATACGTTCTTGGAAAATGTGCGTGTCAAAAGCCGCCACCCTGCCGTTCCATTGTTCCTCAATTGATCAACTTTGAATTAAGGAAGCATGATCGTGTACTACGTTATCGGTGTGTGATGGCTGTTGTGATCGCGGACAAAGGTTTCGTGCAACACAGAACAGAACATTGACAACAAGGTACATTTTTAAACATTTCGATCGATTTTTGTAAGATTAACGTGGTTAGTACTATTCTGTGAAAGAGTTCACGTATTATGTTGTCCGCGGGTACACCAATGGGAATACACGACGACGATATCGGAAGAAAGTTGCCATTTTACTGTCATTAGCCGACTCTGCCAACAAGGTGCCGCTCCGGATTACTGTGTACCGTAAGGCAATAAGAAAGCAATATTTCTAGGGATGTTCTGAAAACATTGACGTGTGACACTACACGAAATCGGTTTTATTGCGGGTCGATTTAGCAGCTGTTTCGAACCGGGCGTAAATGTATTTATTCACGAAAAACATCGTTTGATTTCCAAACATAGTTCACAAGAGTGCCGAGTTCATGTGACAACATCAGACCAGGTTACAGGAATTCGAAGTTTTACCTATCAGAGGAGGACCATCTGAGGTAAAACGGCACCGGTTCCGTGTAAGTCTTATCGTCTTACATTTGAGAAATATCCGAGTTTTTATTTTTCATTTATAGTATGATATGTGGTCTGTCTTTCTCTATCCGGTAAGCGATGATGGTCATGGATAGTTTAGACTGGATTATGTTTTGTCTGCTCGTCGCGTTGTGCAAATGACTCTGTCTTTCCGGTAACCTGAAGGGAACGGGCAAGTTTTCAGATGTCACCTCGCAGGAATCTCGCACTTCGGTGCCACCTCGAGAAAGATCCGACAAACGATCAACACGTCGCGTCATCTCGAGGCTATTTGTAATCGAAACAAGACTTACGTCTTCATTCGCCGCACTGCGCCTAAGTTTGGCAATGGCCCATCTGACGCACGTGGAGGCGTGTGTGCTGAACACGCGCCTGCTGACGTTTTGCGAATTCAATTAGTGAGTATTTATGAGTACACAGAGTAGGCGGAAACCCTACACGAACCCCCCGAGGGTAGGTGCATTGAAGGCGCAGAGACTTGTGAGTCGTGGCGAAGTGTATTGACCGAGGAGTGTCCGATGCGGGTGATAGTTGTACCGCTGTAGGCAGAGGAAACTCAAATATACACATATTCGGAGAGCCGTGCAAGCGCATGTCTTTCTTGTTCTGTTATACAGGGATATGAGGAGGTGTAGGAAGTTAGTGACGTCACTTCTCCTCCATCCTCGTTTCGATGTGACACGGCAATTATGAAAAGCGGGTAGCGAATTATAGGACGAAACTCCCAGCTAAAATCTAGTCTGTACTGGAAACAAAATGGGTAGGGGTCAGAGTTCGCGCAATGCCCTAACAGGACCAGGAACCTAACCTTGGTGTCGTCAGTCATTATAGCTCCAGACCTCAGGGGCGCGACGTAGAGCGACGTGTGGTGTTTTTTGTCAGCCATCACCCCGGCACCGATGTCATGTCGCTGACGCCTGACAATGCATAGCCGTGTGAAAAATGAAACGGCGGGCGGATACACAATAACCTCGATTATAACGTTTTGTGATCGGGGTAAAAGGGGGCCACATTTACGAGCGAGCGTCACCCGCGCTACGAGAGTCAATGATTCGTCTGACACCAGCAAGGTAACGCTCAAAGTGGCCGCTATATTGTTATGCAAAAACGGGTTTTTGCGAGTGTTGAGGCGTTGTCAAGAAGTCGACATTGTCGGCGTCGTAAATGGACAAACTCATACATTACAACCGCCTGGCGTTAAAGTGGCCCCTGTTATGTCGGGCATGGCGCCAAGCGAATAACGACAAGCGAACAAACTCCACATAAACAATGCATACAGGAACGCGTTCTCATACAGCCGAATGTAATGTCGCCTGCGAGCATGTTTAGCCGCATATTTCATGTTGGAACCGCTGCTGTTATCAAATTGCAACTGGTTTCTCTCTTGTTTTGTGACAAGTAAACTATAGACAATAAGCAGTTTGTTGATTGTCCATTGTCTTCTTTCTTTCGCCGTTCTATTGCTGTCGCCATACTGGTAGATTCTTATCAGGACATTCTTACGATCGTATCAAGATTTAATGTCCTGGTATGTATGTTATAGTAAGACCTTTTGTCACACGTTCACGTGCTACAATGGTCCTATTATGGTTTATAACTAACCATTGTTGTCTGCATGCCTATATTTATTATTTCCATAGCATATGGCAACGTTTTATTTACTGACTATTCTATATATATGTATATGTGTATATGTGTTGTTAGTTACCAGAATGTGATGGTCGTAGGGTCTCTTTCAACTAACAAGCCGTCTTTCGAACATTGCCGCCAAGTCATTCTATCTGTGTTACGCGAGGTTGTACAATGCCGTCTCCAATGGTTCTGTTACATCCCCAGTTAACGACACTGGACCGACATTAACGAGATCATCTGAGTCACGAAGGATGCATAGTCCCCGAAGAACCAGATTTATACGAAACGTACCTTGCCTGGTCCCAGACTAGTCTCGAATCGAGAACTCTGCCTACCTCCGTCTGTCTCGGTGACACTTAACACGCAGACGTATGTTCGGTGGCTTTTCTGGTTGATTTTATCGGGTATAACGCATAGTTTTGAATAACGCACATTGACAAATCTCTATGAAGACTGAAGACAGGAGTCTTTTACACAACCTGGTTGCATGTCAACTTTCAGCAACATGTATTGGGCCAGGCACGGAATGTTTGTAGTGAAAATCCGGCTCTCAAATTTGGTGACTGTCTATCCCTCGCGATATGTATCCTTACGTTGATTTAGCCTAACGTAAAAGAGAAAACAAAGGCTGTATAATTGATGTTGTGAATAGTCAAGGTGTGAATACTCAAGGTGTGAAGAGTCAAGACCGTCAGCTTCTCGTATCCACAACGCATAGTACAGAGCAGTTAGTCAATATAACGTAACCGGGTGCTGGGAATGTCAAGGATAAAAGAAACATTATACGTGATCTCATACACATAAGATAAGAACTCATAGTGAGCCGCCTATCTCACATGTATGTTTTCTAGAGACGGATTGTCGGAAGACGGGGTGGAGAGAGGGGACTGCTGACAGGGAGCAGTGTAGGGCAACAACAGAAAGACCTGTACAATAGCACACAGCCTAAACCCCTTCCATGTACGACGGGGGAACAGAAACATCTAAATTTGGAGAGTTTCCACGGGAGGTCCCTCACCTGACTTTCCGACCCCCGGCTCGCCGAGGATCACGAGTCGAGTCGGTTCGCCGTTCTTCCCCGTCTTCGCGTTCATTCTCATGGTCCTGGTCACGTTTTGAGACAGCGACGTCGATAGCGACAGTCGGCGCTGGAGCATCGGACGAACGGTAGTGGGTTGACAACACTCGCCCTGGTCCTGGTCGTCACAGGCCGGGCGCGTCGGCCGGGCGTTCAGTGTGCGTGTGGATCTAGGACCGGCGGTAGACGTTCACTGGCAGCAGGCGGGTGCTCTTGTCGGGTTTTGCTCAATGACTGTGTTATGCCTGGCCCCTGCGTATATCCTGGTGCGCGGCAGGCGGTCTGTAGCACTGGGGGTAGTTGCAGCCCCGCGGGTTAACATCAACTGTATGGCTCGGTTACATAGTCTCACTGTGTACGTGTGCGTGTGTGTTCACCGACTGCTGATCATAGACTGCCGCTCGCGACTCGCTCTCCCCTCCTTATCGCCGCGACTCACCGACGGCTCGCTCGCTGCGAAGAATGCAGCCTCAGCGTAGCGTGACGAGCCACAAAGGCCGCAGCAAAGCACGTCAAAAAGCAGCGCCTCGGGCGTGTGCTCCCTAATTCCTGAAGCGGTATGCGTCACGACAGCGGATCAACAGTTATTTAATCCAACACGGCGGCTTGTCGCCTGGACGAGGCCCACCCTGCAGTCGTCGCTCGGTCGTACGGCAGTGGGCGGGGGATAGGCGCTCGTGGGACCGATGTAAACACAACTGTGTGTACGGCAATTGGTCTGCTGCTCGGATTGAACGCGAACTCTGAGCACTGGCCGAGTGCACCAATGACCCTACCAGCTGGCATTGCCCGACGCAAGGTGGCACTTGATCCGGTCTACATCCGAATAACCATAGATCAACTGGCGCTGGACGCTCAAGTGCATGGAGTTTGCGTGCAGAATGGATGCACAGGCCATAAATTAAATAATATTGCCATCCAGAACAGACAAATCCAGAAAACAAATGAACAAGGAAGCCTATGGCATATTTGCGAGGCCAACAACGTAGATGTCCGATTGTATGTGACCTGACTGAATTGCTGTTACCACATGTGAAATATTTATAGTGATAATGTATGTTCTTTTAAATAAAAACAAGTCTATTAACATTCCCTTCAGGTAATCCCGGATGCCTCGGTCCCACCTATTTTTTGTAATATTTTGTTTCCTCTGACGTAGACAGCATGTGAGTAGTTGTAGGAAGGATCCAAGATCCCTGGCATTACGACAGTGGGCAAACTGTGCCTGATATGTGCCCAGTGAACACTCGCCCCTGTTGTCGACTATAGTCAGTACAAGGCTCCTTATGAGGTATCACCATTTGAACTACAAACTGTTTTGCCAGCCCGGGATGATACCCAGTACCTCTTGGCCTGACCATTCCACCAAACCTTTGGACATTACATGTGCAATTGGGCCTAAATG
>CM034536.1:42821592-42854092 GCA_020002185.1 Paraescarpia echinospica | reverse complement strand
GGCATGTGAGAGTTACATATCGCTAAAAAAATTATTCTGCACGCCTCGACGGATTGTGAGCTAGCATGCCGTGTCCTTTAGTTGACCTTGTGAGAAGGGGGCTTACGTGATTTGTATTGTTGGCGACTATGGCCCAAATTAGCATTCCTCCTGTGCGCTTTGGTGCCTGTAATATGTGTATTTCTTGTAAACTCCCCGAAATAAGTAACTACGATATTCCCAGAATAGCTCTTGTCCATTGGAGGTCGTTTATATGTTGGTCTAACTGTGCAAACAGCCCACGCAACTGCCCGGTCGTTGGTGTTTAAACCGACGAAAATAGACGCCGGAAGTACATGTGTGCTATTTGCGTTACATAAATTGGACGTGACAATTTAATCCGGGGACGTAAAAACATCTGATAAGTTTGCGTAAAGCAGCGAGCACACGCGACAGGGGACACCCGGATGACAAAACGATGACTCGGTAGAGAGACTGAGTGACAACGACACAAGGCGTTGCGCCACATTCGAACCCCCTGTGTTCTACCTCGGAGGCACAGGCTGCCTAATTAAGCAAGTGTACACCACATCTGTTCTCGCCGTTAGTTTGCATCTGTGCTCTCTGGTTTGGGTGTTTGGTTGCTGTGAACTATGAGTTGCACGTGAATCTTTCGATATAACGTTCTCTTCTTTGAAGGACAAATGTTTCATCATAACATGTATAACACGTTAACATATTATATATATATATATATTTATATTATTTTGGTTATAATATTGTATCTTCAGAGTGGTGTTAACTAATTAATACTAGCGCATTCACAGGCTTGTTCTTTTGAAATAAACGCTGGTGTTTCCATAATGTTATTCAACGGCCTTGGCCTGACCGATGCTCATATTTGGCAGACTCCGAAAGAATTACAGGCGTGTTGTAGAAGCAGTGGGCTGGGTTTTGGAGCAAACTTTTGGGAACCCAGAATTAGCGAACTGGGCCCGTGTTCTCGAACACACATATACTGGCATTACGCAACCACACACACTCATTCTCTAAAAATTTACCGCCCTCTCTTGCACAATTCGTGACATTTGTTTGTTCGTTTGTTTCTTGGAAACATTGTTGTGAAACGGAGTTAAGTCTTAACAAGTACAACTGTCACATATGATCATGCCCTATCTAAGAAAGATTTGTTGTTGTTTTGTTGAGAAATTGTGTAAACAGCGATATGCATATACTGTACGTCGTCAGAACAATGTGTTGAACTGTTTTCGCACCCGCAAAATCAACAACCAACGGCACCGCAAGGTCCATTCTTTGATCCCCAACGCGTAGGCCTCGACCTAGCCCCCGGGAGTTCTGATCAAGCACTGCATGATCCGGTTACAAGCTTTGGTCTACATCTCTGATGTACGCCCTTCAGCCGCAAGTAATAAAATCACGTTTTGCTTATCCGGCTCAGCAGAAACCGCGCGTTCTCTTAATTTCAGCCCTGCACAATCGTACGAATTATATTATATCGCGGATTTTACTTTACGATTACAGGAACTTTCCTTCTGACTTCCACTGGATTAGACAGCGCGGGATAGATGATGATGTTGACCTTGCTTGTTGACGAAGTCGCGGCGGAGACGTTGGGAGAGGGTCGGCCTCCAGGCCTACCTTGAGACGGGTTCCATCTGTAGGCTGCCCCGTCTGTGCACGACCAACGGGCGCCGTACCATGTCCAAGGCGCGGAAGTGTAGTGAACATCAGGAGAAACCGCGTTCGAAACCTCTTGCTGCCATTTCGAAGCTATGGCGATTTCGTTCACCCGAGGTTGCCTTAATTCACCTAGCTATATAAACGAATACCTAGCTATTAGAGTGATGGAAACATGTGTATGAATAACGAATAGTCTTTGCGAAGCAATTGCCGGGTAGCTGAATGTTTCCGATAGAAACCGAGCTGGTGTACTAACGAACATGTCTTCCATGTGGTGATGTGTAAAGCACTTCGAGCAGTCGTACGGACTGTGTGTCTGATGCTACGTTATGTAGGTGTAATAACTTACCTTGTTACGTCGTACATTTCCAGTGCACCAGTGCGAACGGTGGGTGTTTCTGGAAAAAACACTTTTATTTATCACTACTAAATATACGATACATTGAAGGATGAAACATTACACCGTCAGCTGTTCTATAATCACTGTTACCATTAATGGGGGTGATGGCAAAATAATTGTCTAACCTTTTAGTGAATGCGTTGATCTACCAAATTATGAAGTTACGGTAACCAGTGTGATTCCAGCGACATTATTTTATTCTTCCTTTCGCCCTAGCTGCATCCGGCTATCTAGAAATGTCAACGTTAGACTAACTACACCCAATGACGTCACAGTCCCGTTACTTCATTGTTGCTTCAATCCTAGATTCATACGTCACGTCAGTTTCTAATGGAGGTAATGATCACCGAAAAAGTAATAACCGCCTTTTTAATTAGAAAATAACAAGCCACTGATCTCTAGTTATTATTGTAGATATCTGTGTAACTTCTATTGTTCATATCAATAGTAAATTGTTATGGTAAAATTGGTTTCCATGAAGAAGCGCAACAAGCTCTGTTATGAGACGGTAGCATTTGATTGGTTTACAAATAATAATTATGCACAAACCTATTTGCTTCTAACGGTTCATTTTGCGGACTGAAAATATAATTATAATTAACTGCTAATATTTATTTGTTTTACTATTTCTTGAAAATCCCACTGGTCAATTTCGACGTTATTGATACCAAAATTCCGGTAAATACGTTTGTCCAACTGACATAATTTAACATCCGGTTGCATTGTTGTAAATCACACGCTCTTGTTTGCATTTCGTACACATTAATGGCTATTCCTGCCAGTAAATTAGTGTCGATGGCATCTAAATGGCTGGCGCCTATATATGGAGACTAGTCCGGATGCCATTGACAAATAGGGATACTTTCGGTAATACGAACATACTCCTTCTGCAGTAATACACAGTAGGCTCTGTTGTCATCTGGCGACTGCTTGCTGAGTTAAAGAGTGTGTAATATTTAGATGTATATCCGTGAATAACATTTAACATTTCTTACGATTTCCGCATGTTGGATGAATGCATATAGATCATACCTGTGATGTGTGTGTGTGTGTGTGTGTGTGTGTGTGTGTGTGTGTGTGTGTGTGTGTGTGTGTGTGTGTGTGTGTGTGTGTGTGTGTGTGTGTGTGTGTGAGTGCATGCGTGCGTGTGTGCGTACGTGCGTGTGTGTATACGTCCACATAAATGGCATTTTTTATTAGTTCATTACCCTGCCAGCCTGTAGCATGGGCAGTAATAAGCAGGTGTAGTAAATTTCCAACTCGGAGACACCAATGAACTGCAATACCTTCCGTGAAATATGGGTCGTATGCAATATAGGTAATATTTCATATGGATGGGGAATCCTTCAAACTTCGCAACAATCCTGTATATTTATGTAGTTGTAATGTTAATCCTTGTTATACTAATTTGTGTTCTAATATATAGGTGGCCTAATTCTAGAAATTAATTAAACACTACAAACGTAGTAATCATATTGTACGGAATTAAGCTGTGTATAAATTCCTATATGAAATATATTGATTATTATATAAGAAGTTATATTTAATAAGTATATCTTAGAACTCCTTTAGTCTAATAGCTTGGTGTCTTATAATTTGGTCTGAGATACAGGAAGTTCCCCTAGGTTTAGCTCAGGTCATCTCCAAAGACAGCTAGGCTGGACAATAGTCGGGGGAGATGATCAGGGAGAATGAGTTAATGTTTAATTTGTTAAAACACTCCGTAGATGCTGAATGAAAACACAATTTAATAAAAACATGTGTATAATTGTTATCATTAATACGTTTTTAATATAACATTATTAAATATATAAATGTTTTAACAGCAACTTTCTTCGTAAAACACTCGGCAAATAACAACCATGAGAAACGAGCGTGTTGAGGTTACAAGTGTCGTGTCGACCGAGAGAGGCCATCCAAAGTCCAGCCACACTTCAGGCGGAAACTGCAAGAGCGGCTCTTTGTAGTTGACAGTCGCGACACCGTGGATCACACTCGAAGTGGTGCAGCTTTCTCGACGTGTCACGTGCATGTCACCGAGGCCGTCGGGTTGTCAGGGGTTGTCACCCGACCATTAGCTGAAGCAACACATGGCGCTCCATTCTTGTAACAATTCCACCCGCCGAGCGGGACTCGTGATGTAATCGTGCCGTAGACCGTAGTTCGACAACAGCCATCTCTCGCTGGTCAGGCCACAGTTTACCCTCCCCCCGTCGGAGACGCTGTTAAAGGGAGCTTTGGTGGCATGTTTCGTTACACAAAACAGGCCTACCGTTGTTTTTTTGGAAGATCACCCCAAAACCCTGCTCATTTTCAAGCCAAATAAAACACATTTTAGACACGTTATTCACACGTGTAACTGTGATGTGATACTCCTTATCTCGAACTCTCGATGGTGAGAACTGTTTATTCGGGAAAGGACAACCTTGGGATAATATATGCCGTCCATTAACTTCGGATTGCACAAACACATTTCATGGGTATGAAAATCTTAAAGTTGGCAATAACGATTTTTTTCACGTAAATTTACACTGACATTATAAATAGTTGCAGCAAGTCCAGATAATAAATGCGAGTAGGCCTACATACCAAATAGCAGCTGTCGTAGATTTAACCGGTCTTAACGTGTATGTTGGGACGATATGACGTATCAATTTACAGTATTATGTTGGCTGTTTAAAGTATCCCACTTCACGATAGCTCTGTCTGCACACGCGTGGCCTAACTAATAGTGTTGTCAATGGATGATTTATTTAAATATCAATAAAACAAGCAGGTCATACGCGAAACAATGACTCACTGAAGTTCCGTGGCCGTGTATGGAACGAACGTGCATGTTTATATATATATATATATATATATATATATATATATATACATTTGCGCCTAAATGTGCACAACGCAATAATGAACAGTAATTAACTCACTTCTGCAATAGCGCATGCGCACGAAGAGCAAGTAGTTCGTGTTTATTTCTGTTCCATTAATTATATCTGCCAGAGTAGTGTCTAACGATGCCGAATACAAAGACGTATTAGCAAACAATGATGATTCTGCACAAAAGGAGGTGTTGTATGCATACGTATAATTTCATTATTGCATAGGCTAGATCGCCTAGTCGCATATGGCCATATGCAACCTATGCCAATGCAAGTGTTTTTAGATTTTGTAAAACTCAAATACACGGCCTACAATTTATTTTAATGTAGAAGAACTGTACATATTATTCTGCGTTGCGTTCAAAGTGGTGTTGTATTATTAAATGGCAGCTTCTTCTTGCATTCAGAACGTTTAAACGGAATACGAGAGTTTACATCTATCACTTTTTCATAAGGACCGCAATATCACAATGGTTTATGAGGTTGGGGCGTCTTCTTATTTGACTGCAATTTTTCAACATTTCGCTGCTAACTGACTTCGGTTATCTCCAGTGTCAACGTGACCCTGGCGTGTGTTATCGTTTGTACTACTACATCACCCGACTGGACTTTGCACCATCATAAGGCGGAACTCCCTTTGAAACAATTCCTGTTGCCGACTCGGGCGAAATGAGACGACCTCTTTGAATCCTTTATATCCATAAGTAGACGCATACTGAAACCTGACGACCAAGGATTGGGGACCGTTTCATTTGGATAATGGGCTCATAAGAAAATATACATCATTAAACAGAATCCGTTGTTATGTTTACGGAACCTGTTCAAAATGCAAGAAAACCGCCGCCGTATCACCGGCGAATGTGTCCCAGTGGCGCGCACTGGTGTTGTCTGTTTTCAGTATAGGGGAACTACAAGACAATCGGACTTATGAGATTAAAAAAAAAATTGTGAAACGGTCCTCTTATTAGGCCCACATAGGCCTATCAGAAACTGAAACACCAAATAAAGGCAACTTAAAATGTATGTTTGATCACGATTCATTACTTAGAGCAGGGCTTATGAACAAAGTATCTCTAGCAGGAATAATGTAGACGTCTAGGCCCTATTATATTGTAGGGTGGATGTAGGTGTGAAATCATGCTTACAGGAAACATAATGTTTTCACAACAGGACTGTTCAACAAATAAAGTAAGCCCTCTTCAAAAGGAGTCTCCATTAATGCACACGTTTATTTGTACGAATCCGAAACGAGGCCGACGGCAAATTTCTGTGGAGCTATACTTTGGTTACTTCTATATGGCAAAAGGAATTGAAAGTTTTTGAAAATACTTAAACATGCTCGGAACGTAATATTGTGTATGGCAGGGCAGCTAAGATGGACGTGTCAAATTGGTTCGTTCATGCGGGTTCTAGTTGGTTACGTCAGGGTGTCGATTAATTTACTCATTCAATCCATTCCCCCTCCATCCTCCAGTCACCACTCCTCACTCCACTCCACTCACTCACTCACTCACTCCTCCTCACTCACTCCTCCTCACTCACTCCACTCCTCCACTCCACTCCTCCTCTCCTCTCTCCACTCACACTCCTCCCACTCCTCCTCTCACTCACACTCACTTCTCCTCCTCACTCACTCACTTTCCTCTCCTCCACTCCACTCAGCACTCCTCACTCCGGACTCACTCACTCACCCACTCACCCACTCACCCACTCGCCCACTCACTCACGCACTCACTCACTCACCCACTCACTCACTCAGTCACTCACTCACTCAGTCACTCACTCACTCACTCACATACCCACTCACTCACTCACTCACTAACACACCCACTCACTCACTCACTCACTCATTCTCTCACTCACTCAAACACCCACTCACTCACTCACACGGCCTCTGGGGTCGAACGCAGATGGTTCCAACAATCCGCGTCCAGGCGTCTTTGTCCCACATTGGCATTTGCGGCTCCCGAGTTTCAATCCCACGTCATCCCCTAGAGAGACAATAAAGGTAAAAGCGATATTTACTATTGCTTTAAGATATCTTACACCACAAGTAAATAAATTTTCTCCTAGGTCCTACTGACAGTTGTGAACATAAAGTTTGTTTTGAAAGTCGCATTTCACCCTGATTGGTACATTGTCAGTGTTCCATAAACAGTTGCGCAGTCGACCGAAAGTTGATGATGCCCTCGCTTTGCGCTTCTTCAATTCCATGTCTAGTTTCGCCTCATCAGAGATGGTACTTCCGCGATAAGTGAAATTACGGACATTCTGAAGTTGCTACATGGTTTAGCTCCATGGCCGCATGACGTCTTTTGCCTGCTGAATATAGTCGACATTTCACTGTGTTCCAACCTTAGTGACTAGTCCCTCATCAAGTAATCAGGGTAGATATTTCAAACTTCACAACTATATATATATGTGTGTGTGTGTGTGTGTGTGTGTGTGTGTGTGTGTGTGTGTGTGTGTGTGTGTGTGTGTGTGTGTGTGTGTGTGTGTGTGTGTGTGTGTGTGTGTGTGTGTGTGTGTGTGTGTGTGTGTGTGTGTGTGTGTGTGTGTGTGTGTGTGTGTGTGTGTGTGTGTGTGTGTGTGTGTGTGTGTGTGTGTGTGTGTGTGTGTGTGTGTGTGTGTGTGTGTGTGTGTACTTGTAATGCTGATCAGTGTAAGACTCATTTGTGTTCTCATATGTTTTGATGTTTACTTGTAGGTGTAAAATCATGCATATATTTCCAACGCGTAAGGTAATATGAGCTATTTGGGAAAATGACCCGCGAGTTCATTAAAAATAAACAACCTACGCTTGGAATATTGCCCAAAAATAGCCTACCACGACAATTTGTACGTCAACTTTACAAACAGCAAATATCAAGTCTTACGGCCCTATCATCGATGTGAAAAAGTGGCTCATATTACCAATCTTTCACTACGTTGATAACGTGCCAGTTTGATATGATCCCAGACTCGTGTTATTTTGGAAGCGCGCGGTAGCGCAGTGGTAAGGGCTCCCGACTCTCGACTGAGAGAACGCGGGTTCGAATCATGTGCGGCCGTGTCGAACCTTGGGCAAGTTCGTTTACTCTACATTGCTTCAGTTCACTCAGCTGTATGGACGAGTACCTGGCTATAGACAGTGGTGGATATTTGTGTACGAATAATCTTTGCGCATTAATTGCAGCGTTGCTGAATGCTTCCCAGAGAAGTCGAGTGGTGTTCGATTGAACAGGTCTGCCAGGGAGTAAAGTGTAAAGCGCTTTGAGCAGTCCTGGTGACTGGATTTTGTGCTATGTAAGAACTTACCTTTTATATTCGAACATAGTGTCTCCTCTCAAGTGATCACACTGTCGGCCGTCGATGTTTATACGCCACCTCCGCCCTCGACCTTGACTTGCATCGCTTACTGTTTATCCCCACGAGACTAACAACAGCGGACACAATGTGTTACACATTGAACAACACAATGTGTCACACATTGAGCAGTGGCCAGCATAGACAATCTAATCACACTGTAATCGCTCAGAATAACCATGGACACGACAATTACTTCATAAAATGTCCTTGCTACTAAAACCTAGATCCTACTGTTTAGTTGAACATACGTTATAAACGTTTTAGTCATTGAAGTAAATAAACATAATATTGCCTTTTATTGGAAACACAACATGGAACAATGCATTAGGATTGTGGTGCTTTAATTAATTTTAATTATCATCTCTAGGTGAATTTTGAATTGACCCGACATTTACTTCGAAATCAATCAATTGTACAATGAATCTTGATTTAGTTATCTGTATTCAAATGCGTGTATCTGTGCGCGTGCACTTGTATGCATATATGTATGTATGTATATTTATATGTATATGTATGTACGTATGTATGTACGTGTTTGTATGTATGTATGTATGTATGTATGTATGTATGTATGTATGTATGTATGTATTTATGTATGTACGTACGTACGTACGTACGTGTGTGTGTGTGTGTGTGTGTGTGTGTGTGTGTGTGTGTGTGTGTGTGTGTGTGTGTGTGTGTGTGTGTGTGTGTGTGTGTGTATGTGTGTATGTGTGTATGTGTGTATGTGTGTATGTATGTATGTATGTATGTATGTATGTATGTATGTATGTATGAATGTATGTATATATACATAATTATATACATATATAAATATATATATAAGATCAACCGATCATTGTTGAACATACAATACACTGGCACTACTTCTTTGCCGCGTACAAACGTCTCGTGGATCGAACACGTCTAAATATAGTTTGCTTTGAACACATTTGCTTGGTTGTCCCAGGGTTTTCAAGGAAGAAAAGTGAACTACTTTGGCAAACCAATTGTTGTCGTGCAGTATATAATGTGCCAGCGAAAGTAATGCGATATCTAAAACGCTTGAGACTGTTCTTATCTCGCCCTGGATGACGTTTTAGTTGGGGCGCGCCGCGTCAACTGTCACCCCGGATCACTGCCTGGTCTACAATACTAGAACAACTCATCACGAGACAACTCCCAACTTACAAACAAGGGCGACGACGACAACAACCTTGCTATTTTAAAATTCGAAAGAACATAGGTGATATCGTTGTTATTCGATCTATGTCGTTTATTGGTTGGTTGAAGGATTGTGTAATTCCTTTGTATGCGGTAGAATGTTATCTAGTCTCTGCATTTTACGGGCCAGACTATCTAGAGAATCTGTAAACACTTTACATCAATCACACATGGTATTGTCTCGGACAAGACATCGTCCAGGTAACAAGCAAGTCGTTGTGTGACGATTGGCTGAATATAGTCACACAGCAAGCATTCATTTAGTTGTAACAACTACAAGAGCCCAACATCAGAGATAAGTAAGGTACGGCAAGTATTCTACGTGATTTCTCAGAGACAAGTCAAAAAGTGCATACGTACTGAAATCAAATTCGTTTACAGAGAGAGAGAGTGAGAGTGAGAGAGAGAGAGAGAGAGAGAGAGAGAGAGAGAGAGAGAGAGAGAGAGAGAGAGAGAGAGAGAGAGAGAGAGAGAGAGAGAGACAGAGACAAGAGACAGAGAGAGAGAGAGAGAGAGAGAGAGAGAGAGAGAGAGAGAGAGAGAGAGAGAGAGAGAGAGAGAGAGAGAGAGAGAGAGAGAGAGAGAGAGAGAGAGAGAGAGAGAGAGAGAGAGAGGAGAGAGAGAGAGAGAGAGAGAGAGAGAGAGGAGAGAGAGAGAGAGAGAGAGACAGAGACAGAGACAGAGAGAGAGACAGAGAGAGAGAGAGACAGAGAGAGAGAGAGAGAGAGAGAGAGAGAGAGAGAGAGAGAAGAAAGGGAGAGAGAGACAGGGAGAGGGAGAGGGAGAGGGAGAGGGAGAGGGAGAGGGAGAGGGAGAGAGGGAGATAGGGAGAGAGACGTACAGACAGACAGACAGACAGACAGACAGACACACACACAAACACACAGAGAAAGTGAGTGTGTGTGTGTGTGTGTGTGTGTGTGCGTGCGTGCTTGCTTACGTGTGTGTGCGAGAAACCCTCCAACTGTACCTCCTTGATACTCACCAAAAACCTCCAACCGCATCCACGTCTTGAGGGAGAGCGAGGTTCATCAAAAACTTCCAACTGCACGCCCCCTGACGACGGACACGACACGCCAACGGTTTATTACAAAGACTTGTTTCTTAACTAAAACATTGTTTAACATTTAAATATTTCCAAATTTAATTCACTGGGGGACAACACTACACGTCTGCTCCCGAGATATTCCTATTTAATCAGGATACCGGCGAAATCTTCACAAGAGTTCCAAATTTTGCATTGCATATGGGAAAGTCGTACGTTGTGGTCTGTCTGCGGTTGGAACTTTCAAAAACTAATTGATCTGTATATTTGTTCTGATGAGTAACATCGTAATTGGCCAACATAAAGGTTTTTGGAAAAACGAGGATTTGATAGCATAAGATGTTCGAACCGTCTGGATATACCATTGATCTTTCGAAAGCACGCCAGATTGAAGAACTGTGTTTGGTCGATAACTGTTGTCATTATCGCAGAATAACTTTCTACATTACTCATATTTAACAGATATATGTAATGTGAGGACGTACGAGATATTCTTCAAGTTTCCGAGAAAAAAACTACGACAGTTTTTAACATTAAAATTACTCATATAAATAAGAATGTCTTCTAAGAGTGTTTTGAAATTGATAAGTGTAGTTTGTAACTAGCATGACCTGTTTCCTGGTAATTCAAAAAGTGAAACGTCTGATAATAAAAAAATTACGAGAGTGACTCAAAGCTCCCCTAGGATCGTGGGTCCCCCTTCCTCTGTTAAAGTAGACTACGATCGGGACAGGTGCGTACGCACACCACATTGTGTTATAACATTTATATTGTTATATCATTTGTAACAAAAATACCACTTTAAACATAATATACTTAGGCCTCTTACTCATCTAATCCGGACATTCTGTGCAAACAGTACAGACATCTAGCGACCATTTTCAAAAGTAGATGTTTTGAGGATCTCTCTGGCTCAATTACCCAGGATTCAGTCACCATTTATCGCCCCACAACTGGACATAGACCACAGTTGAATTTCCCATACGTGGCCCTGTTATTGTTTTATCAGATTATATAAAACTGTACCTGAGAAAATTATGAAATTTATTCACAGCCCCATAATGTCGTTGATACGCTTGTCAAATGTTGCCAAAACAACATACCTCCAGCTGTTTTAAAACGCGTGCATGTACCATGTCCATAAATATTTATCAAAATAGCCATGTAATTCTACACCCACGTGTACTATGTGAATAAAATCGAACAAAATATAACTCGGCCAACTAGTCTGTAGACACTCTTCCAAATATGCATCATGTCAATGCCAAATTCTTTCTACCATTTTCTCACCTTTCTCACCTTTCCCCGCCTTCTCCCTATGCGGGGTGGTGGGTTTTGCCGAGTCTCTTCCACTTCTTCCTGTCCTGAGCCCATTCTTCCTTCATCTGCCATGCCTTTAGATTTTTCCTCACTGAGTCCTGCCATCTCAACTTCGGCCTTCCTCTCGCTCGTTTCCCCTCTATCTTCATCTCCATGGTGTCTCTTTTGTCTTCCCTTTCTTTCCTTCTTTTCACATGACCAAACCACTCCAGCCTTCTTCTCCTCATGATGACAACAATGCTCTCCACATCGGCTTCTTTCAAGATGTCCTCATTTCTTAGGTGCTCCTGCAGGCTTACACGCATTGCCCATATAATCATTCTCATCTCCGTTGTTGCCAGTCGTCTTTCGTCTCTTGTCGATAGTGGCCATGTTTCACAGCCATAGAGAAGTGTCGGCCTAATTACCGTTTTGTAGTTAATGTAGTAATATGGTATGCTCTTCTTTCGGAGGCTATATCAGATCAGCTCTCTATGAACTCTGTAATATGCCTTCTCCAGGTCCGCAAACACCATGTGTAAACCTTTTCTGAACTCTCTATGTTTCTCCTGGAGCATCGTGAGGCAGAACTGTCGACATTCCCGGTTGGAATCCATACTGTCTTTCATTTATCTCCATTCCTCTCAACCTCCTCTTTATCACCCTCTCCCAGAGCGTCAGAGTGTGGCTAAACAGTTTGATCCCCCGGAAGTTGTTACAATTTAAAGGGTCTCCTTTCTGTTTGTAGATTAGTGCAATCACGCTTTTTCTCCATTCATCTGAGATACCATTTCTCAAGGCCTGGTTTAGCACTTCTATCATCCATGTCTCTCCTTCTTGTCCGAGCGCCTTCACTAGTTCAATCGGTAGTTCATCTGGTCCACACGCCTTGTTTTGTTTCAACTTACCCATCTGTGTCCGCACCTCCTCAGGTTTGAATTCTTCAATTGGGCCCTGTACTTCCTGGGTCTACCAATTCTTCACTTTAATTCTCGACATTTAAGAGTTCATTGAAGTAATTCTTCAATCTTTCCCGTATCTCTTCGTCCTGGGTGAGTAGTGCTTCTTCTTCCTAGTGATAGCCAGCCGGTATATCCTTTGTTTTCTTTCTTTCCCCTTCAGTTCCTCATACAACTACCTGCAAGCCTTATCCTTGGCTACTGCAACTGCCCGCTTGCTTTCTTTCTTTGCTTCCTTGTATCTCACCCGAACGTCTTCGTCTCTTGATGTCTGCCATTTCTTGTAACACTTTCTTTTCTCTGCGACCGCCTCCTGTACCTTCTCTTCCTACCACCACGACTCCTTCTCAAAATATCTGCCTGGTGTTGATTGTCCAAGCTCCTCTTTTGCAAGCTGCATTTTCTTTGGGTACATGTCTGTCCATGTTATGGTCTTTTCTTCAGGCTGCAAAGCAGTCAGCTGTGTCATAGATTGTATTATAGCTGGAGACCGTTATAACGGGTTGGTTATACCTTGACATGCTACCATGCCATTTTACCATTCTCTTAATAAACAGCCATCACTTCCTGTTGAAACTGGAAGCACATGTTGTGTTAAACACGAACATAATATGGTGTCATAAGTGGCATTCATTATGTGATAATGAATATTAAAGGTTGAGTTGGTATACTTATAAGGTAGGGCAGGTGACAAATAGTCTGATAGTTAAGGCTGTGTGACTGAAAAATTGAATTTTTCAAACCACCCAGTAACATCGCGTTTGAACAACCAACCTAGATGAAGCATGGAGGAGCTGGGAACAGAAGTTTAGAACATTCTTCACTGCCTGTGAAATAAACGCGAAGGCACCTGAAGTCCAAGTAGCAATACTGCTCCATTCTGCTGGACCTGAAGCACAAGAAGTGTATAACCAATTCGTATTCAGGCCAGCAGGACCTGACAATAACCCACCAGCTGAACGGAATAATGACTGGGAGACTGTTCTTACAAAGTTCCGTGTACTGTCAGCCTCGAAAAAACACTGTCTACGAAAGATATTGTTTCTGGGGCAGACATCAAGGCCGCGGTGAGTTAGTGGATCAATGGGTCAAGGACCTACGAAGTAAAGCCAAATTGTGTGAATTTTGTGATGAGGAAGATTTTATGATCAGGGACAAAATTGTGTTCAGTGTGAATGACGAACGTATAAAGGAACGACTTCTGAGCGAGTCGGAGCTTACGCTGAGTAAGGCAATAGACGTTTGTCGAGCAGCCGAGACAACAAAAGTGCAATTAAAGGTCATGACAGCTGAAGGAAAGTTAGATGTCAAAGTGAATATTGTCAAAACAAGACAAACCAAAATGGAAGACAACAAACAAAGGCTTCCGATCGCAAGGCAAGGGTTCATGGGTAGCGAGTAAAGTTGCTACAAATAGCCATGGAGCTCTATCTAAACAAGGTCGTACCGAAGGAATCATTGACTGTAAGTCAGGTGGTAGACGACACCCTCCAAGATCATGTCCAGCGCATGGTAAACAATGTAACCGATACAATGGATTGAATCACTTTGCCGTGATGCATGGTAAGCGTACAGCTACAGGAGATAAGCATGTAGATGTACAGGTGGTCTATGAAGAAGACGAGGACAATGAAAGCATGTTTCTGTGAGCTCTTTTCCTAGATGTACATGTACACAATCCGTCTAATGAAGACTGGACAACAGAAATGATGGTAGGCAACCAGAGAGTAAGCTTCAAGCTGGATACTGGTGCTCAAGCAAACGTGCTTCCCCTGTCAACGTATGACAAGATAATGCCAAGAATACCGATGCAACAATGTGCTCTACATGGGACATGTAGTGTCTGAAGCAGGCCTCAGCCCAGACCCGAGCAAGGTGGAAGCTATTGTGGGCATGCCGCTTCCTACCGACAAGCGTTCACTGCTCAGGTTCTTGAACATGATCAAGTACCAGGGAAAGTTAATTCCTGGAGAGTCGCACATTGCCGCACCACTGCGAGCACTGTTGAAGGAAGATGCAGTGTGGTGTTGGCAGCCAGAGCACACAGGTGCTGTGAACAAATTGAAAGGACTGCTCAGCAGCATGCCGGTGCTAAAGTTCTACGATGTCCGCAAACCAGTGACGCTGCAGTCAGATGCTTCGCAGAGTGGCCTGGGAGCATGTCTGCTGCAGGAAGGGCATGTAATTGCTTATGCGTCACGGGCACTCGTGGACATAGAGCTACACTATGTTCAGCTAGAGAAGGAACTTCTCGCTGTAGTATTTGCAACGAGCAAGTTTCACCAATACATATATGGCAAAGATGTTGAGGCCCAAACAGACCACAAGCCACTTGAAATAATCATGAAGAAACCGATCGGAAATGCTACATCTCGAGTGCAAAGAATGATATTAAAACTGCAGCGATATACACTACATGTGGTGTATGTGCCTGGGAAACATCTACATGTTGCGGATGCTCTCTCACGAGCATACGTAGAGGGTGAGCCAGACAAAGAGCTGATCGACGACTTGGAAGTCATGGTCCACAGTGAGACTTTCTTGCAAGTCCAGGGAGACTAGAACAAATCAGAAGATCAATAGCTGATGACGCAACGCTCCAACGGCTATAGCGAGTCGTGATGGATGGTTGGCCTGATTCACGGATATCAGTACCAGCAGACTTGAAAGGGTACTGGAATATGAGAGACCAGTTGAGTGCAAATGAAGGCTTACTGTTTGCAGGTGACAGGGTCATCATACCCGAGGCAATGAGGCATGAAATGTTGCAAGTTCTTCACGAGCCACACATGGGCATGGAGAAGACAAAATCAAGAGCTAGGACAGGCCAGGGATGTCTAAGGACATCGAGGACACAGTTGCGAAATGTCCCACATGTCTACATTTCCAGAGAATTCATCAGAAGGAGCCCATGATTGCACTCGATATACTGGACGGACCATTCCAGAAAGTCGCAATGGATATCATGACATTCAAGGGTCACGATTATCTGGTAGTTGTGGACTATTACTCGAAATATCCCGAGATTGCCAGGCTGGAGAATAAGACGATCGGATCAGTGATAGCTCATGTCAAGAGTATCAGCGCACGACACGGCATACCAGACGAGATAGTCGCAGACAATCAACCGTTCGGTAGTTACAAGTTTCGCAAGTTTGCACAAAGTTGGGGCATCAAAGTGTCCACGTCCAGCCCAACTTATACTCAGTCAAATGGACAAGCCGAACGAGTAGTGCAGACACTCAAGTCGTTGTTAAAGAAAGCCGATGAAGAAGGTCGGGACCCCTATATTGCTCTACTAGAGTACAGGAACACCCCGATCAGTGGACTGAAATATGCACCAGCACAACTGGCGATGAGTGGGATGCTGCAGTCGAAACTGCCTGCAACCAAATCCGCACTCAAGCCGAGGGTAGTAAATGCCCAAACTGATCTGCAAACCAGGCAGGCACGGTTCAAAAGGGACTACGATCGTGGTGCCAAGCCCTTGAAACCGCTCAGGCCAGGTGATGTTGTCCGTGTCCAGCGTAAATGGGGCTGGGATCCCGCTGTCGTTAAGTCTACTCACGAGAGTCCTCGGTCCTGTGTGATTCAACACGAGGGAGGTGAGCTCCGTCGCAATCGCCGTCACCTACTGAATGCACAAGAGCAACCACCATTGCTACTGCCTCAATTGGATGAGTCTGATACTCCTGACGCACGCAAGCCAGCAGACCCAGCACCACAATTACCGATTCACCAAGACGACCGATCTGTCACGCCACCGTCACCAACTACACCGCTACAGCTGGCAACGCAACCACTCCGAGCCGAGCTCCCACCCATGATGGAAGAGTTCCCGCAAGCTGAACGCCGATCCAGATATGGTCGTGTGATCAGGACACCTAAGCGATATAACAATGTTACATAAGATGTAACAGGCTAAATTTGCAACAGTGGAATTGACATTAGGATGCTTTCCTGTGTGACTAGGTGTTTACAACAACCATTAACTTGTATTTTTGTTTCGGAATTGTCTGACATTGAACTCCAAAAGAGTACATGTGAACATTTTGTTTGCTACACTATTGTGAGTTACACATGCGCATGTCGATGTTTTGTTCGTTATACAATTGTGAGCTATAATTGTATGCGTTTATGTTATTTAAAAGAACAGAAAAAGGGATGTCAGAGATTGTACTATAGCTGGAGACCGTTATAACGAATTGGTTATACCTTGACATGCTACCATGCCATTTTACCATTCTCTTAATAAAGAGTCATCACTTCCTGTTGAAACTAGAAGCACATGTTGTGTTAAACACGAACATGATAAGCTGTTCTCGTCCTCCTTCTATTTATTTTAATGTCCATCACTAGAGTCTTGTGCGGCACTGCTATAGAATCTCCGGGAATCACCTTGCAGTTTGTCACACCTCTCATGTTCTCTTTTCTTATCAATATGTAGTCAACCACTGTTTTGGTTCCTTCACTGCTGTATGTCAGCAAGTGATCTCTCCTCTTCTGGAAGGTGGTATTTGCTATGGCCATGTCAAACGGATGCAATCAGATTTGGAGGCATAGCGAAGGGGGCTGAGAGATTTGAATGGGGTTGTTGGTGTCGCCGCTTAGCGGTGGTGTAGTGTTATTTTGTGAGGCTGATGCCTATGGTGGCGCCGCCTCTCGGCGTTGGTCGGTTGAGATTACGACGGCGTTTGCGAAGAGCCTAGAACGGTTTGATGGGTTGAGCCGAGGCTAGAATGAGGCGTCAATAAGGCCCATCCAGACGGGTGTTTATAGCCACGCACGGCGGTATTGCCCAATCGCAGTGCACCAAAACAGCTGACGTTCACAAACAATTCCAAATACGTCTAGCGAACGAGTCTGCGCAAGTTTGCCGCCACCTGTCCGATAGCGGGAGAAGTTCGTGATTGATTTAGCGGTATTTTCCAGACGATAGCGGGATAAGTTCGTGATTGATTTAGCGGAGGGGGTGGTGATGGAGCGTGGATATTGGTGTCGCCGCCTAGCGGCGTGGTGGGTGTTTGTTTTGTGATTCTGATGGTTTTGTGTAGCGCCCCTATCAGTTTTGTTGGGGTAAGGGGTCAGCACACTGATAGTTTTCCCATTGGCGACCATGTTAACGTTTTGTCTGATTGTAAGAAAGCGTGACCTAGAAAATGTATTAAATTTCCCACCTGCCGTTATCATCATCTCATTGACATGCTGGTCGAGTTTAGTGAAAATCTAAAATTTCTAGCTCTTATGTATGACACCCGTCAATATTTACAAATGGGTGCAGGCTGTAATCCGGCTAAAGGGTCAACTAGCCAAATTGCTGCCAAATAACCTTCCGCTTAGTAAAATCAGCTACAAATACACCATTTTACTGTCAACGGCTTCTACAATCACATCTAGAAATCTGACAACTCAAATGCACTTATGTCAGAGCAGGTGAATATTGTAAAAAAATAATTTCCCAAAAATATACTGCACTTTTTCGTCTGTAACCAAGCAGGAAGTCTAACAGTGTCCTGACCCCTTAAGATTCGGAGGCTTAGCGAAGGGGGTCCTAGGGATTTGATTGGGCTTGCTGGTGTTGCCGCCTAGCGGTGGTGTGGTGTTTATTTTATGAGGCTGACGCTTTTGGTGGCGCCACCGATCTTTTTTTTCATTTTTTCTTTCAATGTTTATTCGTATATAGTATGGAGTATATTTACAAATAAAGGTTGTACATATAATACGAATAAAACATTATCAAACTCGTACTAAAAGCTTGTATATACATTCTCATGATATAAAACTATTTAGGGAATGAGATATTGAAGCATAAGATATCTGCAATCGCCTGCTATAACCGTTTGTGTTTAAACCAACGCTATAGATTGCTGGGTAAGGGTAATTACTTTTGTTGAGAAATGACGCGATATATATTTATCCTTTCCCGTAATGATTGTGGACGTACGGGATCTTATCTCCCTCCATTGGTCCCAACAATGGCAATAAAGGATGAATCGTAGTGTATGACGTGATGGTGCTTACGGGTCAATTACGACCGCGCCAGTGGACAAGAAGAACTTGTGGAGGTAGACCCTCCTACAAGGTTCCACTCCACAAGCTCCAATACAAGGATGTGGAAAGGCTGCACGGACTGTAGGTGGTGACTCCCACTCTATTGGTCCTGGGTGATGTTATGACATTATGTTGTACGGAATATCGGATGTATCCTACCGCGTCAAACTCAAAGCCCATATACTATGGGTACCAAACCACCATGGTCGAGTATTGAAAATGACCAAACGGGTAGAGCTGGAAATATGTCACTTTTTGTGTACAGCAAACAAACACTAGTGTTCGCTGTTTTAAGTAGAACGGCACTGCTGCCAGGCATTTAGAATAAATGTGTATTTGTTTCCAGTTCCTGCAAGTCCAGACGACTTGAAAAGCGCTGAGTAGTTAAGACAGTCTTTGTGTATAACGTGCTTCGGTGTCACTGTGCGTCGTGGTGCAGGTTTCGTAGGGCGACTCTGTGTTCAGTGTTACGCAACGAGCGACCTGGTGCGTGACGCGTTCTGTTATTGTTCACTGTCTTGTCGTTCCGCTCGTCCGGCACATCAATCTGATATGTCCACGATGTCGGTTGT
This sequence comes from Paraescarpia echinospica, assembly GCA_020002185.1. Classification (NCBI taxonomy): domain Eukaryota; kingdom Metazoa; phylum Annelida; class Polychaeta; order Sabellida; family Siboglinidae; genus Paraescarpia; species Paraescarpia echinospica. Next base: position 42,834,656 of record CM034536.1, on the reverse strand, counting down.
TCTCCAGTTGGGATAGTTTCTCTGGGCGTCCCACTGGTTTTTTGTTTTACTGAAACACTTCGTTAAGACTGCTGAGAAAATTCGTATGAAATTTTTCTCAATATCATATGAACTCAAAAGTGTCAAAAGTCATCTTTGGATAATGTAATTTACGGTGGATGTAGCCGCAACAGAATTTTAATGTTATCATTATCCATGTAAGCTATATTACTGTTTCTACACCAGTATTTTCCTAAATTTTCTTTGTCGAATCGGAGGCAATCTGTTCTAATTCGTTATTCTAAACATCTAATAAAGAGACGTCTTATACACAAAGTTGTCACCTTCTTTTTGTCATACTTTACTTCATTCCTCATTGTCCATATGCAATACTTATGTAAGTTCATCAAGAACAACATCATTTCGTTAAATTGTGGGACATTCATTTTTTTGAGAAAAAAATTGACTACTACAAGGTTTTCGTCTATGTGAAAAGTAATACCTGTCAATCTTTTAAAAACAGTTTCAACGAAAGTCCAATTTTCTTGCACTAAGGTACATCTATAAAAAAAAATAAGTGAAGGACTCATCTCTTCGCATACATATATTACACTTGGGTGTTTTATAAGTTTGTAGGTGTGCAATTTTAATTGCGTCATCAATGCTTGGTGTGCAATTCTACATGCTAAATATCTATATTTTGGATTTACGAATTGACAATGGACATTCCTCCAGATCAGTTCAAATTCAATTGACGGAGTTATGGTGGGTGCACTTTCATTAATTTATTATATATAGTCTTTGTAGTTACTATTTCCGTTCCACTGTAATTGGGAAATTCTTCAACGAACCTGTGGAAACACTTTAAAGCGTCTCTGTAAAACGCGGGAGCTGACTCTGAATGTGGTTCAGTCATATATGCTAGAGAGGAATTATATTTTCGTAGTTGTTACCCTATCCAATACCGTGCAAGAAAAATCCATTTTGCCTGACTTCCTTTTATTAATTTCAGCACGTGTTTAATTAATAATGCATTCAATTTAATACGTATGTTTACTACATTCATCCCTCCTTCAAAGAAACTGTTATGCATTGTCTTTCTATTAATCATTTCTACTTTGTTTTTCCGTATGAATGAACAAAATAGTTTGTTTAACCGAGTTTCCACGTATATGCAGGCATAAATAATACACTTCCTGTATACCAAATGGAATTACAGATAACCGTATGTAAGATAACGCTTCTACCTTTAAATGTCAAGTCTCTGCTACTAAATAAATTACAGGGTTTTTTTCATTTTCGAAGCAATTTTTTCCCAGGTGTTACTTTCAGCATGGTCTGACCCTAAGTAAATCCCATATAACTTCTTATGTTCACTCGACCATTTTAACCCAAAAGGATGGTCTTTTCTATCTCTCCATTTACCCAACCATGTTCCAAATGTTTTTTGTTTGTTTAACTTCGCTGCTGATACCAACTCATATAATTCTATTAGCATTAGTATTTTCCTGATAAAACTGTCGCTTGTTACAAATAAAGTTGTACCATCGGCATACAATGATATTCTTGCCTCCTTTTGTGATCCAGGAAGTGGGAATCCTTTGATCATTGGATCATTGCGTACGCGATGAGCGAAGGGTTCTGTACATAACACATACAACAAAGGTGACAGGCTGCATCCCTGTCGGACACTACACTGAACTGGTAACGACTCTGTAATGAATCCGTTTACTAATATTTGACTTGACACGTCTGCATATAATAGTTTAACCAAAGAAATAAATTGAGGCCAAACCCAAAAGCTTCTAGTACAGTAAATAAATATGTCTTTACATATTAATATTATTATACACTGTCTTTGGGAGGGTGGAAGTTTCTCCTCTAGCCAACAACGATTTATTAGATTTACAAACGATTTACTAATGTAAGGAAAGGCGAATGTATAACTTTTTTTGTTAATCCATCCGGTCCGGGGGATTTATTATTCTCAATTAGTTTTATTCCTTTCTTACATTCTTCCAACGTTATTTGTCCTTCACAGTTTTGTGAACTCTCTTCACTCATTTTTGGAATGTCTTTAAGAAAATAGTCGTTTAAGGAAGCGTCAGTATCTTTTCAGCAGTACAGTTTTTCATTATGCAGTCTACATTCTTCTTTTATTTCATTATTTGTAATAAGTACTTCTCTTTTATCGTTTTAAAAGAATTTAATATATTTATCTGTGACCGCCCTTTTTTACATAAGAAGAAATGTGTAGGTTCTTCATCATTTTCTAAGTATTTAACTTTGGATATAATTTTTGAACCTTCAAACAATGTATTATTAATACAATCTACTAAGTTTTGTGCTTCTTTAATTTGGTTTTGTAAATCTTGTGATATTTCGTGTTTATTTCCGAGACGGTTTAGTCTGTTTAAATTCAGTTTTGCTTCTTGTAATTCAGAATGATATAAGCGCATAGAGTGGGGATACTGCAAGACTGAAGGAGAATAGCAGTGGCAAGAAGACTGAGGAAAGGAGATTGAGAGGAGGGAAGGTGATTGGAGGGGAAGAAATTGGAAAATTGGCGACAGAAAACGTGACAAGCGTGAAGGTGACAGGGGAGAAAGTGACCGTAGAGAAGGAGGGAGGGAAGATGGGACGAGAGAGGAGAGAAGAAAATGAGATGGGAGGAAAGAAGAAGAGACGAAAGGAAGCGAGAACAAATGTGATAGAAGAGAAGTCGATAAAAGGGACGATGACAGGAGGAAAGGTGACAAGAGAAAAAGCGACAGGAAAGAATGGATCGGAAGAGAATGTGACAGGAGAGAAGACGGCAGGGGGAAAAGACAACAACCAGACAGATGCAAACCGAAGAAGGAGCACTGAGGCAGTGATTGAGGGGGCAATGAGTACAGAGAGGGTGTTTATGGGCGACTCCATTATGAGAAAGGCGGACAAGACACTGAGCGAGGGAAGGACGTCGTTGTTTGTTGACCGGGGGCTAGGATAGAACATGTGACTGACAGGGTAGAGAAGGTATTGGGACATGGCAAGGGAGGGTCTATACTAGTACATGTAGGAACAAATAATGCAGACAGGGAGGGAACAACTGGGATAGTACAGAAGTATAGACAGTTAGTGAGGAAGCTAAAGAAGACAAGAGTTGAACAGATTATTCTGTCAGGAATGTTGCCAGTAATGGGAGGAAGGGGGCAACGTATGGAAACATCAAGAGGATTGCGATCAACGCACTAGTTGAGCAGATGTGTGAAGAAGAGGGGGTGGGATTCACAGATTTATGGGGATACTTTGCTGGGAGGGAAGATATGTACATGAGAGATGGCCTTCATCTTAGTGGAAAAGGACAGCAGTTTTCTCAGAGAACCTGCTGCGAAATGTTGACAGTGGGACAGGTTGCATCTATTTAAACTAGATTCGCAGGGGGGACTCACAGAAAAGCCTGACACTGGAGGCATAGATAAAGACAGCACAAATAAATCAGCAAAAAACAGTCTGGAAAACTCTTCTGAAGCTGGATATAAATGTGTTTGTTTAAATGCAAGGAGTATAGTAAACAAAAGAAAGGAACTAAACAATATGGTAGAAGATATTGACCTTCACATAATAGGTACAACCGAATCCTGGACCACCACCGATATATCAGATGCCGAATTGGGACTGACAGGATATATAATGTTTAGGAAAGATAGAATAGGAAGAAAGGGAGGTGGAGTTATTTTATATGTTAAAGAATCTATCCAGGCTTATGAAATAAAATTAGAAAGAGAAGCACATTGCGAAGAAGCAGTTTGGTGTAAACATAGTTACAGGAAACTTAACGTTAACAGTTGGGTTAGTTTATTGAAGTCCAAACATATGCATAGAAGAGAATGAAAAAATACAAAACGCTATAAGAGAAGTAAGCAAATGGGACTGTATTATTATGGGGGATTTTAACCACGGCCATATACTTTGGAAATATCTACAGAGTATGGGGAGTGAGGACCACAAGTTTTTAGTTTTAGTTCAAGATACTTTCCTTTCTCAACATGTGTTAGAATCAATCAGGGGTGAGAATGTGTGAGACATAGTTTTGTCCCCACAGACTGAATTAGTTGACAATGTCAAGATATGTGAGCCACTGGGGAGTAGTGATCACAACCAGATACATTTTACCATCAAAGTAAAATCAGAAAGGAATAGTAAAAATCAGTATAGGAGAAATTTATACAAAGGAAGGTATAAGGCCATGAGGAAATATTTAGCAAAGATAGAATGGAATAACACACTAAAAAATAAGACAGCAACAGAATGCTGGAATATATTAAAGAGTGAAATTAAGTGAATAGTCGATAAATTTGTACCCTTCAAAAAACAAGGGAAACGGTACAAAAAGAAACACTTATCGAAAGAAGCCATTAGAAAAATTTTGTATAACCAAATGATGTGGAAGTCATATAGATGTACTGGAAACGATGAAGACAACAACAGTTATAAAGAAGCACTTAACCAAGCTACAGCTGAAATTATAAATTCAAAGGGAAGCTATGAACAACAATTAGCTAGTAATATAAAACATGACAGCAAGAGTTTTTATGCGTATGTTCGAAGCAAACAGGAAGTTCAAGATACGGTCGTCCTCTAGAAGATAGTGCTGGAAATTTAATATCAGAGGGATTCTTAATGGCAGAAGACCTGGATGAGTATTTTAGTTCAGTATTTACCAGGGAAGATATTAGTTCACTGCCAGTTCCAGAGGCTAAGTTCAAGGGGGCAGATTCAGACTATTTAGGACAATTAATTGTAACCCCGGAAATGGTAGCTAAGAAAATAAGGGCTATGAAGGATAATAAATCACTTGGAGTGGATGGGATTCCGCACAAACTACTATTGGAAATTGTAGAACAAATTAGTGTACCGCTTGCAACAGTTTTCAATTTGTCATTAGAAGAGGGAGTGGTTCCTCTAGAATGGAAAGAGGCACACATTATACCGTTATTTAAAAAAGGTTCGAGAAACAAATCAGAGAACTATAGACCAGTGATTTTAACATGTGTGATTTGTAAATTATTAGAAAGACTAATTAAAGATCACATGGTGGATTTTCTTGTTAAACATAACTTGATAAACCCATCTCAACATGGTTTTTTTAAAGCGAGGTCATGCTTAACAAATATGTTGTGTTTTTTGGAAGACATCACTAAGTGGGTAGATGAGGGATCACCAGTAGATACCATCTACTTAGATTTTAAAAAAGCTTTCGAAAAAATACCACATAAAAGATTACTGCTTAAACTAAAGGCCTATGGCATAGGAAATGGTATAATAAACTGGATAGAACTGGTATTGAGTGTGGTACCACAGGGATCAGTACTAGGAACTATATTATTCTTAATACATGTATATATCAACGATTTGGATGATGAAATAACAAGCAAGGTGTTGAAATTTGCGGATGATACAAAAGTGTTTAGAAGGATTAAAAGTGATGGAGATAGACATTATTTACAAGATGATCTTGACAAGTTGATCAAATGGTCTGAAAAGTGGCAAATGCTGTTCAATTTTGGGAAATGCAAATGCCTCCACGCAGGGCATGGGAACGAAGAGATAGAATATACAATGGGGGGTACTGTACTAAGTACTAATGTAAAAGAAAAGGACTCAGGGTTAACCATTAGTGCTGATATGAAGGTTTCAGAGCAGTGCGGAATTGCAGCTTCAAAGGGAAATCAAATCCTTGGTTTAATTAGGCGAAATATAGCGTATAAGGAAAAAGAACTAATAATACCGCTGTACAAAGCAATAGTGAGGCCTTATTTAGAACATTGTGTACAAGCGTGGAGGCCATATCGTAAGAAGGACATAGATATGCTAGAAAGAGTACAGAGGAGAGCGACTAAAATTATTCCAAAACTTAGGGATCTTAGTTATGAAATTCACCTAAAAGAATGTGGTTTAACAACACTAGAGACCAGGAGTTTGAGAGGAGATCAGATAGAAGAGTTTAAAATAATGAATGGTTATGAAAATATTGATAGAAATATTTTTTCTCAGTTAAAAAAGATAGAAGGACTAGAGGACATGAAGTTACATTAGCAAAGGAGCAATGTATATTAGATATAAGAAAGTTCAAATTTTCACAAAGAACTGTAAATGAATGGAACTGATTATCTGCTGATTGTGTGGGTGCTAGTAGCGTGAATATGTTTAAAAATAAAATCGACACACACCTCGGAAGGGCGGGATACACATGGATAAAAGGGTTGGACTCTCGATAAGCCAAAGGGCCTCAGCCCCCCTCCCTACCCACCTCAGACGATCTTTTTAAACATTAATATGATGACACCAGTATAATTAAGAGTGTCGGTCGATGTCCGACGCCAGATGAAACTGCCTCAGACCCCCGTCCCCCAAACAAAAATAATTTCGCTTGATATCGGACATCGACGTTCCGAGATGATCCCTTAGCAAAAATGAAACTACTCTCTAGGAACAACGATTCGCTACCTCGTTTGTGCATTTTATATGTAGGTTTGGTAAAATAATTAGAGACAATACTATTTTAGTTTACGATTTAGATATTTTATTATAAACTAAATACACTAAAGTTTAGTACTAACTTATTATAGTTATTTATATATATATATATATATATATATTGTTTTATTTATGTAAGGCATAATGAACATGATATGTACACCTATGAAAATATATCATGTCATTAATGAATAAATATTCAAGAAATGTATACTTCAAAGTCTACGGTTAATGTTCAACTGAAAAATGCCATCAACATCCCTGTTTTTCATGTGTGGAGGTACATAAATTATCGTTTATATTTTTGATCAAGGATATTCAGATGAAACCAAAAATGAAACGGGGAGTGGTAGAAGAAGTACACACCTCATGCTACGAAGTAATTCATTTTTGGTCTCCGGTTTTGGTGCGAGAACCTAGATTACATTCTATAAAGTGATTGCCCGCATGCCCCCATTTATCTTAGTCTAAACTCAATCGCATTAGGCTTCTATCATAATATTTAGAAGTACAAACGCATAATCTTTTGTGCACAATAACTAGATGTGTAACCGTATACGCACACTCAAAGTCATCAACCATGGACACATGCGTTGAACATAAAAGGCATCCAGTGTGTTGCCTAAGGTCACGAATTTGTTCAAGCCCAGACAACAAAGCCAAACCCAAAACACTAGCGTCGGAACATGGTGGATATTTGGTGGGTTGAGGCTCTCCAAAACCTCGATTTGCACCCCCCAAATATCTACATTGAGGCTCTCTACAAACATGAATTTGAACTCCTCATATATCCCTGTCTGTCAGGGATGAAACTGGCCTCGATTCCGATGCTCGATGTCTGATTTTTTTTAAATTTCTCTCGCTGATCCTGCACAGCTCTCTCCACCAGATCGTTCGCTCTCGTTTTTCACCTTTCTCCCAATCCTTCAAAATCTCTTTTTCCATAGTCTTCCCATCGCATTCTAGTTCTTCTTCGCCTCCTTTTCCTTCCAGTCTCCGTGCATCTGCTCTCTTTGCCATCCGTTCTTCTCCCATTTTCTCTACAAGTCCTGCCCATCTTAGTTGGCTCATGCTTATGCTTGTTCAGAAACAATTGTGTCGACTATTCATATCAAAGACACAATTAACCACAGGCGCAACTACGACCAGACGATGTAAATAAGTAGCATCATTCTAGACCAATGCTGCAATTTTGGGAGGTGGTGCTGTTCTAATTATAGCTCCCGACCCAGGGATTATCGTCTCCACAGACGCACCGACTTTGACACATCATGTAATCCACTTGCCAGACAAGAGATACAATTAACCGAAAGTGCTACTTAACCCCCACTTTAGTGCATCGGCACTTCCAGGTGTAAATTACAATTTTGATATACTCGTTTGTGCTGAATCATATAGAAAACGACATTGCTCTCTAGTCTAAAAAAATTCAGTTGTGTTACATCCGTGTAACATAGCTGTTAAGGTGTATCAGAATGGGACGAGGAAAGGCGAATGTGTTTTTGGAGGACAATCGTTCAGATGGGACCACCTTGATGATATGTCGCAAAACATGTTGTTGTCTATGGAAGTTCCCATAGAAAGCAAGAGTATACATCTCAACAATAAAAATATTGAATGAGTATTGGTTTACATTATTTATTCATTGTAAGTACGGAGAAATTACATTATCACATAAGTATGTACGGTATCAGCGGTATGCATGGTAATAGTAATTAGCATCACACGTTTTGCTTTCGTAAACACATTATATCACACGTCAATTATATATATATATATATATATATATATATATATAATTACAGTTAAATTACAATTACAGTGAAAACATGATGTATATCAGAAGTATCTTTCTTAGAAAACTGAACGATGAAATACTACGAGTCTCAAGGAATAATTTCAATCGACGAAACACCGTGCTTCTTTGTGCATATTCGTTAAATTTGTTTGCACCGCACGTTTTATGAGAAATCATTAACAAAGAGTATAGTTGGCACTGATCAAAAACGAAGACGCACAAGCGATACGGTCATCCGAGGAAAACCAGACCTGCTGTATTTCTTGCCAGAGATTTATGGTAACGTAGCATTTAAATTAATGTACATTAATGCTATACAATTTGCACACATACGTATAAGGCATTTTAAGTTTACCGTGCATATTTGACGTACATATTTAATAATTGTATTCATCCCAAAGATCCCTAGCGGAGCGATAGGAACCTTTTTCTGAATCACAACAGTACCATTAAGCAAACCGATGTATGTACATCTTTACAGTATGTAAAATAAAGTGAATATAGTCTATGTCATTAAAACATGCAAAATAGGAGTGAGAGTACATTATGAACAATTAGTATACGGTGAGAAAATTATATTTACAAATGAACAGTAAAGTAGGAAATTAGCTTCACCTTATTAAACATAGGATACTATAATAATGTTTGCAAACAACCTCTGTTTAGTTTTAGACAAGGTTATTGTACTACAAACAGCATCGATTTAAGCAATGTTTTAAAACGCAAACATTGGTATTGATAATATAGTTGTTGTCTTCCCTAAGTTTGATTGAAACATTTGTACTGTTATACAATGTATGTTATAACAATTTACTAGCTTGTGTAAAACGCTATATCTACTGTAGACTACAAAGTCGAAGTCGACAAGGAAGACATCATACACATGAAGAGGATGTGCATGAAACCCCGTGATTGAGGCTGTAGCGAGTGTGCGTGCGAGTGAGCGTGCGCATGTGACTATGTGCGTGTATGCAATGCTAAAAATGATTCAAAATGCAAGCGTAGATGGCGCTCAACTATAGTGAATAACCCAGTCACAATTTACATAGGGTCTACTGCCCGTGAATAAAAGAAACAACTTAAAATAATTTAGTTATATACATATGCGTCGGAACCGGACTTGGGGGGACTGAACCTAAATATTTAGGTGGGGGGCTTGAGATTGAGATGAGATTTAACCCCATATATTTAGAGTCACGTGGTTGTCTTGTGTGTCTCAAGGAGGAAGAATATGAGTTTTCTCTTCGTAAATACCCGTGAGGATGTTTTAGTTGCACATACTTGTATGTGCATTTTCTAATTAATTTTATGCGCCACTTGACGATTTTGTGGGTTTGTTTGGGTTTGATTTTTTGTGTCTTTGTGCAGACAAAATATGTGACCTGGCAACACTGTTCATAGCAATATGTTTAGCGTTTAATGATACATTTTACAAAAACAAATTAACATTTTACATACAATCTGTCATCATTAGCGTTACTTCATGTCCTCTAGTTCAAGTTCGCCACTTATGACATATATTGCGCTTAGGCGGTGACACGTGGTACAAGCCATCGGTACAGCTCGATCGCTTCCTGGACGACGTGCGGCTTGTTTCGTCCATGTTGATCCAGCAGCCCCTGGAAGACTCGTTCAGTGTCAACGCGGCAGCCTGAATCACGGGGTTTCCTGCACATCCTCTTCACGTTTCTGATGTCTTCCTGATCGACTTCGACTTTGTAGTCAACAGTACCTGAAGCGTTATGAACAACTTAGTAAATGTTTATAAGGTGCATTGTGCAACAGAACAAATGTTTCAATCAAACGTAGGGAACACAACAATGTAAACGTAATAATATCAACGTTTGTATATAAACACATTGCATAAGTCGATGCTGCCTGGAAAATTATGGCCTTGTTTAAAACTACACACAGCTTGTCTGGAGGTGTTCACAGGTGTGTGTGGTGTGTGGTGTGTGGTGTGAGAGAGGGGAGAGAGAGAGAGTGTGTGTGTGTGTGTGTGAGAGAGAGAGAGAGAGAGAGAGAGAGAGAGAGAGAAAGACAATAATCAATTTATTGTACATACTGTAATGATGTACATACATCGGTTTGCTTAATGGTACTGTTGTGATTCAGAAACAGGTTCCTATCACTCCGCTAGGGATCTTTGGGATGAATACAATTATTAAATATGTACGTCAAATATGCACGGTAAACTTAAAATGCCTTATACGTATGTGTGCAAATTGCATAGCATTAATGTACATCAATTTAAATGCTACGTTACCATAAATCTCTGGCAAGAAATACAGCAAGTTTGGTTTTCCTCGGACGACCGTGTCGCTTGTGCGTCTTACGCTGAGATGGTGCTGATTCCACTCTCCAGCAATCTGGTCGAGGTCGACTTGAATCAGCTGGGTGAAGCAAAATCGCAAGCACTCCCTGAAATGAACGAAGCTGCTTGAATTGTATTGTAGAATTAAATCAGGCCTACCAATACTGTGCATATGTCTTGTTTAAAAAACAAACTGTTGTAAGTAATACATGCTGTACATAACACTGCGTAAACAATTATGTAAGTTAGTCTTTCTGGGTCCTTGCTTTGAATTGCTTATGTTAGTTACCCCGTTCGTTTGCACAAAGAATCACGCTGTTTCAGAAATGTACAAAATATTGCTTACATCTTAATATCATCGTCGGTTGAAATGATTCCTTGAGACTCGAAGTCTTTCATCAGATTTATCCACCAGTCCATCCCACTGCGTCGAAGCGACAGCCACCAACGTTCAATTCTCTGAAAAAGACATTTAAAATATACATCATGTTCTCACTGTAATTATGAAGCAACTAATCGAAAATTCAAACATGTGAAGGTAATTAGTATTAATATGCATACATTTGATACGGTACATACTCATGTAAAAATGTAATTATATATATATATATATATAGGTAGGTATGTAGGCAGGCAGGCAGGCAGGCAGGCAGGCAGGCAGGCAGGCAGGCAGGCAGGCAGGCAGGCAGGCAGGCAGGCAGGCAGGCAGGCAGGCAGACGGACATACAGACGGACAGACGGACAGACGGACAGACGGACAGACGGATAGACGGACAGACAGACAGATAAATAGATATAGATATATATTATATTATTTAGGTGTAGACACCTGGTTTCTATGGGAACTCCCATACACCACACTGCTGCCTCGCGCCATGCCATCCAAGTGGTCCCATCTGAAGGCTCGTTGTATGTCCTCCATGAAGACGTTCTCAGTTCCCCGGTCCATTCTGATGCACCGTGGCACGGCTGTAACATGCGCATCTCACCAATTAAGTGGTACGATTCCATCACTCTTTATTTGTTCATACATACATACATACATACATACATACATACATACATACATACGTTCATCCGTACATGCGTGTATGCGTGCATTCGTGCATGCGTGCACGCGTGCATGCGTACATACGTACATGCATACATGCGTACATGCATACATGCGTACATCCGTACATACGTACATACGTACATACGTACATACTTACATACGTACGTACGTACATACATACGTACGTACGTACATACGTACATACATATGCTATTGCTAGTGAGTGTGTGCGTGCGTGTGTGTGGTTTACATGTATTTTGCATATGTAAATGCCAATAAAGAACACGTTACCACTGATGTCCTCCACAAACTCTATGAAATGATGGGCCGCAACATAGGGATCTTTGTTGGTTCTGCCCACCTTGAGCCATAGTATTTTCCTGGAGAATCTGAATCAGCACATTTTGTTTAATTTCATGACACACTTGAACAGCATACATAAAACTATATACATATATATATATATATATATATATATATTATTCACATATCTATCAGCCAATGTATTCGGCTGACCACTAGGTTACTATTCAAGTAGTGTTGTTTTGCATCTGACTTTACAAGTAAAATTAAAACTGACTCCAAAACACCCCAAAACTTTTCCATACACACTAGGCCTATTGCGTATGGGTGGTTTGGTTGTCGCAAAGTACCTAAGAGGAAATAAATTGTCACTGTGGCGTCACTTACTGAGTGAAACAAATTTTAATTACATATTTGATAACAGAAGAGGGCAGCGTGGTTAGTCATTACATAAACACATCATTAAACATGCCAATAAAAACAAACTGGCCTCACCCGCATATTGCTCCGTGTATTGCAAAACCAAACGGATTTAGCTTGTCGTACCCATCAATGTGAATGAGATAGTTTGGGCCTTTGCTATAATATTGCCTCCGGGAAAATCTGTTTATCCTTCGCTCGGATACCCTTTCTGGGTCCATTATTTGTAACAATGTCATTACCGTGTCCCTGTAAATGAAATAAACTATCATAAATAAATTAACACATATGTAGATGGAGCCTCACATCACTTAGTTACAGTATGCCCTTCAGTAGCAGGTACACATCAAAATTAGTGCTGTCACGGTAGCGGCAAACTTTGCGCTCACATTTACGTCCGACTGACAACCAAGGTTTCAGCTCAGGTTTAGAACACGTGTTGCAACAGTAGCAAAATACTTCGTTTAATCCCAGGACAGTAGCCGCAGGAACTGATAATATAAGTTATTATGCTAATAAGATCATATTACGATTTAAAATGTCCATGTTATTTGCAATGAAAGATAAAAATTAGATGAAAATAAAAAAATTCAAACTTTTTTGCTGTGTACGTCTTATGCCACATTAGAATCTCCGCCAATAGTACCACACCTGTGGTCATAGTGGACATGTAA
>CM034536.1:42747996-42820592 GCA_020002185.1 Paraescarpia echinospica | reverse complement strand
ATAATTGACCAACATCAAGGTTTTTGGAAAAACGAGGATTTTATAGCATAAGATGTTCGAACCGTCTGGATATACCATTGATCTTTCGAAAGCACGCCAGATTGAAGAACTGTGTTTGGTCGATAACTGTTGTCATTATCGCAGAATAACTTTCTACATTACTCATATTTAACAGATATATGTAATGTGAGGACGTACGAGATATTCTTCAAGTTTCCGAAAAAAACTACGACAGTTTTTAACATTAAAATTACTCATATAAATAAGAATGTCTTCTAAGAGTGTTTTGAAATTTATAAGTGTAGTTTGTAACTAGCATGACCTGTTTCCTGGTAATTCAAAAAGTGAAACGTCTGATAATAAAAAAATTACGAGAGTGACTCAAAGCTCCCCTAGGATCGTGGGTCCCCCCTTCCTCTATTAAAGTAGACTACGATCGGGACAGGTGCGTACGCACACCACATTGTGTTATAACATTTATATTGTTATATCATTTGTAACAAAAATACCACTTTAAACATAATATACTTAGGCCTCTTACTCATCTAATCCGGACATTCTGTGCAAACAGTACAGACATCTAGCGACCATTTTCAAAAGTATATGTTTTGAGGATCTCTCTGGCTCAATTACCCAGGATTCAGTCACCATTTATCGCCCCACAACTAGACATAAACTACAGTTGAATTTCCCATACGTGGCCCTGTTATTGTTTTATCAGATTATATAAAACTGTACCTGAGAAAATTATGAAATTTATTCACAGCCCCATAATGTCGTTGTTACGCTTGTCAAATGTTGCCAAAACAACGTACCTCCAGCTGTTTTAAAACGCCATGTACCATGTCCATAAATATTTACCAAAATAGCCATGTAATTCTACACCCACGTGTACTATGTGAATAAAATCGAACAAAATATAACTCGGCCAACTAGTCTGTAGACACTCTTCCAAATATGCATCATGTCAATGCCAAATTCTTTCTACCATTTTCTCACCTTTCTCACCTTTCCCCGCCTTCTCCCTGTGCGGGGTGGTGGGTTTTGCCGAGTCTCTTCCACTTCTTCCTGTCCTGAGCCCATTCTTCCTTCATCTGCCATACCTTTAGATTTTTCCTCACTGAGTCCTGTCATCTCAACTTCGGCCTTCCTCTCGCTCGTTTCCCCTCTATCTTCATCTCCATGGTGTCTCTTTTGTCTTCCCTTTCTTTCCTTCTTTTCACATGACCAAACCACTCCAGCCTTCTTCTCCTCATGATGACAACAATGCTCTCCACATCGGCTTCTTTCAAGATGTCCTCATTCCTCCGGTGCTCCTGCAGGCACACACCCATTGCCCATCTAATCATTCTCATCTCCGTTGTTGCCAGTCGTCTTTCGTCTCTTGTCGATAGTGGCCATGTTTCACAGCCATAGAGAAGTGTCGGCCTAATTACCGTTTTGTAGTTAATGTAGTAATATGGTATGCTCTTCTTTCGGAGGCTATATCAGATCAGCTCTCTATGAACTCTGTAATATGCCTTCTCCAGGTCCGCAAACACCATGTGTAAACCTTTTCTGAACTCCCTATGTTTCTCCTGGAGCATCGTGAGGCAGAACTGTCGACATTCCCGGTTGGAATCCATACTGTCTTTCATTTATCTCCATTCCTCTCAACCTCCTCTTTATCACCCTCTCCCAGAGCGTCAGAGTGTGGCTAAACAGTTTGATCCCCCGGAAGTTGTTACAATTTAAAGGGTCTCCTTTCTGTTTGTAGATTAGTGCAATCACGCTTTTTCTCCATTCATCTGGGATACCATTTCTCAAGGCCTGGTTTAGCACTTCTATCATCCATGTCTCTCCTTCTTGTCCGAGCGCCTTCACTACTTCCATCGGTAGTTCATCTGGTCTACACGCCTTGTTTTGTTTCAACTTACCCATCTGTGTCCGCACCTCCTCAGGTTTGATTTCTTCAATTGGGTACTTCCTGGGTCTACCAATTCTTTACTTTAATTCTCGACATTTAAGAGTTCATTGAAGTAATTCTTCAATCTTTCCCGTATCTCTTCGTCCTGGGTGAGTAGTGCCTCCTCTTCCTAGTGATAGCCAGCCGGTATATCCTTTGTTTTCTTTCTTTCCCCTTCAGTTCCTCATACAACTGCCCGCAAGCCTTATCCTTGGCTACTGCAACTGCCCGCTTGCTTTCTTTCTTTGCTTCCTTGTATCTCACCCGAACGTCTTCGTCTCTTGATGTCTGCCATTTCTTGTAACACTTTCTTTTCTCTGCGACCGCCTCCTGTACCTTCTCTTCCTACCACCACGACTCCTTCTCAAAATATCTGCCTGGTGTTGATTGTCCAAGCTCCTCTTTTGCAAGCTGCATTATCTTTGGGTACATGTCTGTCCATGTTATGGTCTTTTCTTCAGGCTGCAAAGCAGTCAGCTGTGTCATAGATTGTTTTATAGCTGGAGACCGTTATAACGGGTTGGTTATACCTTGACATGCTACCATGCCATTTTACCATTCTCTTAATAAACAGCCATCACTTCCTGTTGAAACTGGAAGCACATGTTGTGTTAAACACGAACATAATATGGTGTCATAAGTGGCATTTATTATGTGATAATGAATATTATAGGTTGAGTTGGTATACTTATAAGGTAGGGCAGGTGACAAATAGTCTGATAGTTAAGGCTGTGTGACTGAAAAATTGAATTGAGATTCTTAGAGAGGAATGTAAAGTTCAACGCCTCCAAGGTACAACTGAAAGTGAACAATGTGCTCTACATGGGACATGTAGTGTCTGAAGCAGGCCTCAGCCCAGACCCGAGCAAGGTGGAAGCTATTGTGGGCATACCGCTTCCTACCGACAAGCGTTCACTGCTCAGGTTCTTGAACATGATCAAGTACCAGGGAAAGTTAATTCCTGGAGAGTCGCACATTGCCGCACCACTGCGAGCACTGTTGAAGGAAGATGCAGTGTGGTGTTGGCAGCCAGAGCACATAGATGCTGTGAACAAATTGAAAGGACTGCACAGCAGCATGCCGGTGCTAAAGTTCTACGATGTACGCAAACCAGTGACGCTGCAGTCAGATGCTTCGCAGAGTGGCCTGGGAGCTGCATTACATGCCCTTCCTGTCTGCTGCAGGAAGGGCATGTAATTGCTTATGCGTCACGAGCACTCGTGGGCATAGAGCTACACTATGTTCAACTAGAGAAGGAACTTCTCGCTGTAGTGTTTGCAACGAGCAAGTTTCACCAATACATCTATGGCAAAGATGTTGAGGCCCAAACAGACCACAAGCCACTTGAAATAATCATGAAGAAACCGATCGGAAATGCGACAGCTCGAGTGCAAAGAATGATGCTAAAACTGCAGCGATATACACTACATGTGGTGTATGTGCCTGGGAAACATCTACATGTTGCGGATGCTCTCTCACGAGCATACGTAGAGGGTGAGCCAGACAAGGAGCTGATCGACGACGTGGAAGTCATGGTCCACAGTTTGACACGAGACTTTCCGGCAAGTCCAGGGAGACTGGAACAAATCAGAAGATCAATAGCTGATGACGCAACGCTCCAACGGCTATAGCGAGTCGTGATGGATGGTTGGCCTGATTCACGGAAATCAGTACCAGCAGACTTGAAAAGGTACTGGAATATGAGAGACCAGTTGAGTGCAAATGAAGGCTTACTGTTTGCAGGTGACAGGGTCATCATACCCGAGGCAATGAAGCATGAAATGTTGCAAGTTCATCACGAGCCACACATGGGCATGGAGAAGACAAAATCAAGAGCTAGGACAGGCCAGGGATGTCTAAGGACATCGAGGACACAGTTGCGAAATGTCACACATGTCTACATTTCCAGAGAAGTCATCAGAAGGAGCCCATGATTGCACACGAGATACTGGACGGACCATTCCAGAAAGTGGCAATGGATATCATGACATTCAAGGGTCACGAATATCTGGTAGTTGTGGACTATTACTCGAAATATCCCGAGATTGCCAGGCTGGAGAATAAGACAATCGGATCAGTGATAGCTCATGTCAAGAGTATCAGCGCACGGCACGACATACCAGACGAGATAGTCGCAGACAATCAACCGTTCGGTAGTTACAAGTTTCGCAAGTTTGCACAAAATTGGGGCATCAAAGTGTCCACGTCCAGCCCAACTTATACTCAGTCAAATGGACAAGCCAAACGAGTAGTGCAGACACTCAAGTCGTTGTTAAAGAAAGCCGATGAAGAAGGTCGGGACCCCTATATTGCTCTGCTAGAGTACAGGAACACCCCGATCAGTGGACTGAAATATGCACCAGTACAAATGGCGATGAGTAGGATGCTGCAGTCGAAACTGCCTGCAACCAAATCCGCACTCAAGTCGAGGGTAGTAAATGCCCAAACTGATCTGCAAACCAGGCAGGCACGGTTCAAAAGGGACTACGATCGTGGTGCCAAGCCCTTGAAACCGCTCAGGCCAGGTGATGTTGTCCGTGTTCAGCGTAAATGGGGCTGGGATCCCGCTGTCGTTAAGTCTACTCACGAGAGTCCTCGGTCCTGTGTGATTCAACACGAGGGAGGTGAGCGCCGTCGCAATCGCCGTCACCTACTGAATACACAAGAGCAACCACCATTGCTACTGCCTCAGTTGGATGAGTCTGATACTCCTGACGCACGCAAGCCAGCAGACCCAGTACCACAATTACCGATTCACCAAGACGACCGATCTGTCACGCCGCCGTCACCAACTACACCGCTACAGCTGGCAGCGCAACCACTCCGAGCCGAGCTGCCACCCATGATGGAAGAGTTCCCGCAAGCTGAACGCCGTTCCAGGTATGGTCGTGTGATCAGGACACCTAAGCGATATAACAATGTTACATAAGATGTAACAGGCTAAATTTGCAACAGTGGAATTGACATTAGGATGCTTTCCTGTGTGACTAGGTGTTTACAACAACCATTAACTTGTATTTTTGTTTCGGAATTGTCTGACATTGAACTCCAAAAGAGTACCTCTCATGTTGTCTTTTCTTATCAATATGTAGTCAACCACCGTTTTGGTTCCTCCACTGCTGTATGTCAGCAAGTGATCTCTCCTCTTCTGGAAGGTGATATTTGCTATGGCCATGTCAAACGGATGCAATCAGATTTGGAGGCATAGCGAAGGGGGCTGAGAGATTTGAATGGGGTTGTTGGTGTCGCCGCTTAGCGGTGGTGTAGTGTTATTTTGTGAGGCTGATGCGTATGGTGGCGCCGCCTCTCGGCGTTGGTCGGTTGAGATTACGACGGCGTTTGCGAAGAGCCTAGAACGGTTTGATGGGTTGAGCCGAGGCTAAAATGAGGCGTGAATAAGGCCCATCCAGGCGGGTTTTTATAGCCACGCACGGCGGTATTGCCCAATCGCA
Source organism: Paraescarpia echinospica (assembly GCA_020002185.1). Lineage (NCBI taxonomy): Eukaryota > Metazoa > Annelida > Polychaeta > Sabellida > Siboglinidae > Paraescarpia > Paraescarpia echinospica. The sequence goes on along the minus strand of CM034536.1, from coordinate 42,815,195 downwards.
GTGCACCAAAACAGCTGACGTTCACAAACAATTCCAAATACGTCTAGCGAACGAGTCTGGGCAAGTTTGCCGCCACCTGTCCGATAGCGGGAGAAGTTCGTGATTGATTTAGCGGAGGGGGTTGTGATGGAGCGTGGATATTGGTGTCGCCGCCTAGCGGCGTGGTGGGTGTTTATTTTGTGATTCTGATGGTTTTGTGTAGCGCCCCTATCAGTTTTGTTGGGGTAAGGGGTCAGCACACTGATAGTTTTCCCATTGGCGACCATGTTAACGTTTTGTCTGATTGTAAGAAAACGTGACCTAGAAAATGTATTAAATTTCCCACCTGCCGTTATCATCATCTCATTGACATGCTGGTCGAGTTTAGTGAAAATCTAATATTTCTAGCTCTTACAAAATGCCTGTATGTATGACACCCGTCAATATTTACAAATGGATGCAGGCTGTAATCCGGCTAAAGGGTCAACTAGCCAAACTACTGCCAAATAACCTTCCGCTTAGTAAAATCAGCTACAAATACACCATTTTACTGTCAACAGCTTCTACAATCACATGTAGAAATCTGACTACTCAAATGCACTTATGTCAGAGCAGGTGAATATTGTAAAAAATAATTTCCCAAAAATATACTGCATTTTTTCGTCTGTAACCAAGCAGGAAGTCTAACAGTGTCCTGACCCCTTAAGATTCGGAGGCTTAGCGAAGGGGGTCCTAGGGATTTGATTGGGCTTGCTGGTGTCGCCGCCTAGCGGTGGTGTGGTGTTTATTTTATGAGGCTGACGCTTTTGGTGGCGCCACCGATCTTTTTTTTTCTTTTTTTTCTTTCAATGTTTATTCGTATATAGTACAGAGTATATTTACAAATAAAGGTTGTACATATAATACGAATAAAACATTATCAAACTCGTACTAAAAGCTTGTATATACATCCTCATGATATACGAATATTTAGGGAATGAGACATTGAAGCATAAGATATCTGCAATCGCCTGCTATAACCGTTTGTGTTTAAACCAACGCTATAGATTGCTGGGTAAGGGTAATTACTTTTGTTGAGAAATGACGCGATATATATTTATCCTTTCCCGTAATGATTGTGGACGTACGGGATCTTATCTCCCTCCATTGGTCCCAACAATGGCAATAAAGGATGAATCGTAGTGTATGACGTGATGGTGCTTACGGGCCAATTACGACCGCGCCAGTGGACAAGAAGAACTTGTGGAGGTAGACCCTCCTACATGGTTCCACTCCACAAGCTCCAATACAAGGATGTGGAAAGGCTGCACGGACTGTAGGTGGTGACTCCCACTCTATTGGTCCTGGGTGATGTTATGACATTATGTTGTACGGAATATCGGATGTATCCTACCGCGTCAAACTCAAAGCCCATATACTATGGGTACCAAACCACCATGGTCGAGTATTGAAAATGACCAAACGGGTAGAGCTGGAAATATGTCACTTTTTGTGTACAGCAAACAAACACTAGTGTTCGCTGTTTTAAGTAGAACGGCACTGCTGCCAGGCATTTAGAATAAATGTGTATTTGTTTCCAGTTCCTGCAAGTCCAGACGACTTGAAAAGCGCTGAGTAGTTAAGACAGTCTTTGTGTATAACGTGCTTCGGTGTCACTGTGCGTCGTGGTGCAGGTTTCGTAGGGCGACTCTGTGTTCAGTGTTACGCAACGAGCGACCTGGTGCGTGACGCGTTCTGTTGTTGTTCACTGTCTTGTCGTTCCGCTCGTCCGGCACATCAATCTGATATGTCCACGATGTCGGTTGTTCTCCAGTTGGGATAGTTTCTCGTAAATTCGTATGAAATTTTTCTCAATATCATAAAAATGAACTCAAAAGTGTCAAAAGTCATCTTTGGATAATGTAATTTACGGTGGATGTAGCCGCAACAGAATGTTAATGTTATCATTATCCATGTAAGCTATATTACTGTTTCTACACCAGTATTTTCCTAAATTTTCATTTCGTTAAATTGTGGGACATTCATTTTTTTGAGAAAAAAATTGACTACTACAAGGTTTTCGTCTATGTGAAAAGTAATACCTGTCAATCTTTTAAAAACAGTTTCAACGAAAGTCCAATTTTCTTGCACTAAGGTACATCTAAAAAAATAAATAAGTGAAGGACTCATCTCTTCGCATACATATATTACACTTGGGTGTTTTATAAGTTTGTAGGTGTGCAATTTTAATTGCGTCATCAATGCTTGGTGTGCAATTCTCCATGATAAATATCTATATTTTGGATTTACGAATTGACAATGGACATTCCTCCAGATCAGTTCAAATTCAATTGACGGAGTTATGGTGGGTGCACTTTCATTAATTTATTATATATAGTCTTTGTAGTTACTATTTCCGTTCCACTGTAATTGGGAAATTCTTCAACGAACCTGTGGAAACACTTTAAAGCGTCTCTGTAAAACGCGGGAGCTGACTCTGAATGTGGTTCAGTCATATATGCTAGAGAGGAATTATATTTTCGTAGTTGTTACCCTATCCAATACCGTGCAAGAAAAATCAATTTTGCCTGACTTCCTTTTATTAATGTCAGCACGTGTTTAATTAATAATGCATTCAATTTAATACGTATGTTTACTACATTCATCCCTCCTTCAAAGAAACTGTTATGCATTGTCTTTCTATTAATCATTTCTACTTTGTTTTTCCGTATGAATGAAAAAAATAGTTTGTTTAACCGAGTTTCCACGTATATGCAGGCATAAATAATACACTTCCTGTATACCAAATGGAATTACAGATAACCGTATGTAAGATAACGCTTCTACCTTTAAATGTCAAGTCTCTGCTACTAAATAAATTACAGGTTTTTTTTCATTTTCGAAGCAATTTTTCCCCAGGTGTTACTTTCAGCATGGTCTGACCCTAAGTAAATCCCATATAACTTCTTATGTTCACTCGACCATTTTAACCCAAAAGGATGGTCTTTTCTATCTCTCCATTTACCCAACCATGTTCCAAATGTTTTTTGTTTGTTTAACTTCGCTGCTGATACCAACTCATATAATTCTATTAGCATTAGTATTTTCCTAATAAAACTGTCGCTTGTTACAAATAAAGTTGTACCATCGGCATACAATGATATTCTTGCCTCCTTTTGTGTTCCAGGAAGTGGGAATCCTTTGATCATTGGATCATTGCGTATGCGATGAGCAAAGGGTTCTATACATAACACATACAACAAAGGTGACAGGCTGCATCCCTGTCGGACACTACACAGAACTGGTAACGACTCTGTAATGAATCCGTTTACTAATATTTGACTTGACACGTCTGCATATAATAATTTTAACCAAAGAAATAAATTGAGGCCAAACCTAAAAGCTTCTAGTACAGTAAATAAATATGTCTTTACATATTAATATTATTATACACTGTCTTTGGGAGGGTGGAAGTTTCTCCTCTAGCCAACAACGATTTATTAGATTTACAAACGATTTACTAATGTAAGGAAAGGCGAATGTATAACTTTTTTTGTTAATCCATCCGGTCCGGGGGATTTATTATTCTCAATTAGTTTTATTCCTTTCTTACGTTCTTCCAACGTTATTTGTCCTTCACAGTTTTGTGAACTCTCTTCACTCATTTTTGGAATGTCTTTAAGAAAATAGTCGTTTAAGGAAGCGTCAGTATCTTTTCAGCAGTACAGTTTTTCATTATGCAGTCTACATTCTTCTTTTATTTCATTATTTGTAATAAGTACTTCTCTTTTATCGTTTTAAAAGAATTTAATATATTTATCTGTGACCGCCCTTTTTTACATAAGAAGAAATGTGTAGGTTCTTCATCATTTTCTAAGTATTTCACTTTGGATATAATTTTTGAACCTTCTAACAATGTATTATTAATATAATCTACTAAGTTTTGTGCTTCTTTAATTTGGTTTTGTAAATCTTGTGATATTTCGTGTTTATTTCCGAGACGGTTTAGTCTTTTTAAATTCAGTTTTGCTTCTTGTAATTCAGAATGATATAAGCGCATAGAGTGGGGATACTGCAAGACTGAAGGAGAATAGCAGTGGCAAGAAGACTGAGGAACGGAGATTGAGAGGAGGGAAGGTGATTGGAGGGGAATAAATTGGAAAATTGACGACAAAAAACGTGACAAGCGTGAAGGTGACAGGGGAGAAAGTGACCGTAGAGAAGGAGGGAGGGAAGATGGGACGAGAGAGGAGAGAAGAAAATGAGGTGGGAGGAAAGAAGAAGAGACGAAAGGAAGCGAGAGCAAATGTGATAGAAGAGAAGTCGATAAAAGGGACGATGACAGGAGGAAAGGTGACAAGAGAAAAAGCGACAGGAAAGAATGGATCGGAAGAGAATGTGACAGGAGAGAAGACGGCAGGGGGAAAAGACAACAACCAGACAGATGCAAACCGAAGAAGGAGCACTGAGGCAGTGATTGAGGGGGCAATGAGTACAGAGAGGGTGTTTATGGGCGACTCCATTATGAAAAAGGCGGACAAGACACTGAGCGAGGGATGGACGTCGTTGTTTGTTGACCGGGGGCTAGGATAGAACATGTGACTGACAGGGTAGAGAAGGTATTGGGACATGGCAAGGGAGGGTCTATACTAGTACATGTAGGAACAAATAATGCAGACAGGGAGGGAACAACTGGGATAGTACAGAAGTATAGACAGTTAGTGAGGAAGCTAAAGAAGACAAGAGTTGAACAGATTATTCTGTCAGGAATGTTGCCAGTAATGGGAGGAAGGGGGCAACGTATGGAAACATCAAGAGGATTGCGATCAACGCACTAGTTGAGCAGATGTGTGAAGAAGAGGGGGTGGGATTCACAGATTTATGGGGATACTTTGCTGGGAGGGAAGATATGTACATGAGAGATGGCCTCCATCTTAGTGGAAAGGGGGCAGCAGTTTTCTCAGAGAACCTGCTGCGAAATGTTGACAGTGGGACAGGTTGCATCTATTTAAACTAGATTCGCAGGGGGGACTCACAGAAAAGCCTGACACTGGAGGCATAGATAAAGACAGCACAAATAAATCAGCAAAAAATAGTCTGGAAAACTCTTCTGAAGCTGGATATAAATGTGGTTGTTTAAATGCAAGGAGTATAGTAAACAAAAGAAAGGAACTAAACAATATGGTAGAAGATATTGACCTTCACATAATAGGTACAATCGAATCCTGGACCACCACCGATATATCAGATGCCGAATTGGGACTGACAGGATATGTAATGTTTAGGAAAGATAGAATAGGAAGAAAGGGAGGTGGAGTTATTTTATATGTTAAAGAATCTATCCAGGCTTATGAAATAAAATTAGAAAGAGAAGCACATTGCGAAGAAGCTGTTTGGTGTAACATAGTTACAGGAAACTTAACGTTAACAGTTGGGTTAATTTATCGAAGTCCAAACATATGCATAGAAGAGAATGAAAAAATACAAAACGCTATAAGGGAAGTAAGCAAATGGGACTGTATTATTATGGGGGATTTTAACCACGGCCATATACATTGGAAATCTCTACAGAGTATGGGGAGTGAGGACCATAAGTTTTTAGTTTTAGTTCAAGATACTTTCCTTTCTCAACATGTGTTAGAATCAATCAGGGGTGAGAATGTGTGAGACATAGTTTTGTCCCCACAGACTGAATTAGTTGACAATGTCAAGATATGTGAGCCACTGGGGAGTAGTGATCACAACCAGATACATTTTACCATCAAAGTAAAATCAGAAAGGAATAGTAAAAATCAGTATAGGAGAAATTTCTACAAAGGAAGGTATAAGGCCATGAGGAAATATTAGCAAAGATAGAATGGAATAACACACTAAAAAATAAGACAGCAACAGAATGCTGGAATATATTAAAGAGTGAAATTAAGTGCATAGTCGATAAATTTGTACCCTTCAAAAAACAAGGGAAACGGTCCAAAAAGAAACACTTATCGAAAGAAGCCATTAGAACATTTTTGTATAACCAAATGATGTGGAAGTCATATAGATGTACTGGAAACGATGAAGACAACAACAGTTATAAAGAAGCACTTAACCAAGCTACAGCTGAAATTACAAATTCAAAGGGAAGCTATGAACAACAATTAGCTAGTAATATAAAACATGACAGCAAGAGTTTTTATGCGTATGTTCGAAGCAAACAGGAAATTCAAGATACGGTCGGTCCTCTAGAAGATAGTGCTGGAAATTTAATATCAGAGGGATTCTTAATGGCAGAAGACCTGGATGAGTATTTTAGTTCAGTATTTACCAGGGAAGATATTAGTTCACTGCCAGTTCCAGAGGCTAAGTTCAAGGGGGCAGATTCAGACTATTTAGGACAATTAATTGTAACCCCGGAAATGGTAGCTAAGAAAATAAGGGCTATGAAGGATAATAAATCACTTGGAGTGGATGGGATTCCGCACAAACTACTATTGGAAATAGTAGAACAAATTAGTGTACCGCTTGCAACAGTTTTCAATTTGTCATTAGAAGAGGGAGTGGTTCCTTTAGAATGGAAAGAGGCACACATTATACCGTTATTTAAAAAAGGTTCGAGAAACAAATCAGAGAACTATAGACCAGTGATTTTAACATGTGTGATTTGTAAATTATTAGAAAGACTAATTAAAGATCACATGGTGGATTTTCTTGTTAAACATAACTTGATAAACCCATCTCAACATGGTTTTTTTAAAGCGATGTCATGCTTAACAAATATGTTGTGTTTTTTGGAAGACATCACTAAGTGGGTAGATGAGGGATCACCAGTAGATACCATCAACTTAGATTTTCAAAAAGCTTTCGAAAAAATACCACATAAAAGATTACTGCTTAAACTAAAGGCCCATGGCATAGGAAATGGTATAATAAACTGGATAGAACTGGTATTGAGTGTGGTACCACAGGGATCAGTACTAGGAACTATATTATTCTTAATACATGTATATATCAACGATTTGGATGATGAAATAACAAGCAAGGTGTTGAAATTTGCGGATGATACAAAAGTGTTTAGAAGGATTAAAAGTGATGGAGATAGATATTATTTACAAGATGATCTTGACAAGTTGATCAAATGGTCTGAAAAGTGGCAAATGCTGTTCAATTTTGGGAAATGCAAATGCCTCCACGCAGGGCATGGGAACGAAGAGATAGAATATACAATGGGGGATACTGTACTAAGTACTAATGTAAAAGAAAAGGACTCAGGGTTAACCATTAGTGCTGATATGAAGGTTTCAGAGCAGTGCGTAATTGCAGCTTCAAAGGGAAATCAAATCCTTGGTTTAATTAGGCGAAATATAGCGTATAAGGAAAAAGAACTAATAATACCGCTATACAAAGCAATAGTGAGGCCTTATTTAGAACATTGTGTACAAGCGTGGAGGCCATATCGTAAGAAGGACATAGATATCTTATAAAGAGTACAGAGGAGAGCGACTAAAATGATTCCAAAACTTAGGGATCTTAGTTATGAAATTCACCTAAAAGAATGTGGTTTAACAACACTAGAGACCAGGAGTTTGAGAGGAGATCAGATAGAAGAGTTTAAAATAATGAATGGTTATGAAAATATTGATAGAAATATTTTTTCTCAGTTAAAAAAGATAGAAGGACTAGAGGACATGAAGTTACATTAGCAAAGGAGCAATGTATATTAGATATAAGAAAGTTCAAATTTTCACAAAGGACTGTAAATGAATGGAACAGATTATCTGCTGATTGTGTGGGTGGTAGTAGCGTGAATATGTTTAAAAATAAAATCGACACACACCTCAGAAGGGCGGGATACACATGGATAAAAGGGTTGGACTCTCGATAAGCCAAAGGGCTTCCTTGTCCACCTGCCACCTAGAGTTAATTCTCTGGGTGGCAATCTTGTTAAATCTTGTTAAATTGTTAACCGTCGGAATTGTATTTTACATTCTTCCCACCACTCACTATTTTGTTCATTACTTGATTCTAATGTTTCCCATAAATATTGGAAATCAATTTGGAAGTATGGATCTTCTAAAGTTGTTGTATTGCATTTCCAACACCCTGGACCAGTCGCTTGTAAAATAACACTAAAATGAACATATAATGACACCATCTTGTGATCTGAAATATTATTGCCTACCGAGTCATGTTGTACTGAAATTACTCCGTTGACAAGAGAGTCTGATATATAGAATCGGTCTAGTCTGCACTGTATTGAAATTGAGTTTTCCCAGGTGTATTCCTTTTTATGAGGGTACACTTTTCTAAAAGCATCTTGTAATTTATACTTATTATAAATAGGTAATAAAACATTACAACCCCGAGCTCCGTTTGTCCAATTTAAGATCAATCATACAGTTAAAATCTCCTCCTAATATTATGGAGAATTTCGCATCTAAATAATGTGTGAAACAATCTTTTCGTTTGACGGGATTTGTTGGAGTGTAAATATTTATTAATTGTACAGTTTGGTCGTTAATTGTTACCAGCAAGCACAATAATCTTCCTTCTGTGTCTCTTTCTATTGATTTAATTTCGAATTTTAAACTCGTTCTGAACCAAATAGATACCCCTTTTGAATTTGATGGTTCCAATGACCAGTAGATCTTCCCTCGCCATTGTCGTTCCCGAGTTTTACCAAAGAAGGAATTACGACAATGAGTTTCTTGTAATAAACAAATGTCTACTTTGTTAGTCTTTAAATAAGGGATAATATTTTCTCTCTTCCAAAAATAATTTAGTCCACAGCAATTTAGAGACGAAACTCGTATTTTGTTACACATTAAAGGTATTTCCTTGTTTAATTCCTCTCATTATACTGCACTTTTTTCTTGCACGAATCACGCGATTCAGAGTCGGATCCGTCTGTCACCTAACTTTCTTCTTCCTCCACTATCATGAGCTTCCCCAAAGGAGGGGATGCCCCGACAACGGAGTAGTGACATTTCAATCATCTACTCTCTTTCGTTTTCGTCTCACTTCAATCCAATATTGCTCCTTCCCCTCAGCCTGCACTTTTCCCGTGTCACTGTTCGAAAACATGTCTTCCGTCTCGGGACCCGAAGGACTCCCCGTCGTGTCCTCCTCTCCCTTATCCAACTGCAGCACCGCGTCTACGTCTGACGCTACTTCTCCATCAGTCGCATACATTTGTCTTTCGTCTATTTCCAGTGCAACGTTATATAACTCATTGTCGGCAACGTCATCAACACCTATTGTCACCGAAACACTCCCCTCGTCAGCTGCCACTGCCGCTTCTATCTCTTCTATCTCTACATTCACCGTCTCTCGCTCATCTTTCTCCTCAGTCACGGTATTATCTCCCTTCACCACTACCTTTTGTGACCCCTCTACAGCGTCTTCCTCTACCACCGCCACTACAACCTCCTCTTTACCACCGCCACTACAACCTCCTCTGTCCCCTCTACCACTCCATTGTCTGTCACTTCTACAGCTCTATTCTCTGTCTCCTCCACGACCCTCTCTGCCGCCCCCCTTTCCACTCTTTCCTCCTGTACCTCCTCATATGACTCCTCCATGTCTTTCCTCGTCACCGGTACACTGTCCTCTCCTAGCTGACTAGCCACTCCCGTATGCGTACCTGCGGTGGCGGTGGAACATTCCTCGGTAGTATGGCCATACTTCTTATGATGTCTACAGTATGGGGTGACACAATCCCGTCTGAAATGCCCTTCATGTCTGCACTTCAAGCACAGGGGCATTCGCCCTGTCGTTGTGATCAACATTTCACGTTTATCTGTGTTGTGGGGATTGGTAACTACCATTATATGTGGGAGATCATTTTTAACGTCTGTCATAACAACGGTCCTGACTCCAGTAGCTACACCCTCAAATCCCTTAGCCACTGACGTTTCGTAACAGATTGGCTGTACTCTGCCATGTAAACTCAAGCACGAAACAATTACGTTGTTCGGCACATATGGCGGTGCCCAATGTACCCTCACCGTAAACTGGTTTAAAAAAGCTTACGAGTGCGAGCTAACGAAGAGCAGTTTCCCCTACGAATATATCGACGATCTGCTGAAACTGGACGACCGCGAGTTTCCTCCGAAAGAAGCCTTCTGCAACCACCTGAAACGGGACCCCATCTCCGACGACGCCTACGACCGACGCCGGGCTGTGTGGCGCGACGTAGGATTGACTACGCTACGAGACGTTCTCGTGAGGTATAACAACGAGACGCCGTACCGTTCCTGGAGGACGTCGACAAGCCGCTCACCTTCTACCGACACCGACACCGACACCGACGCATCAACATATTCATATATTACTATTTACCTGTATAGTGTCTACATTTTGATTCTCAACAACTAAGCAGCTAAGCGATTTTTTAGAAAATGTCAAATTATCCAATCGTGGACACCCCTTCTTCTATTGGACCACTCAATGTTTTTGATTGTGCCAAAGTACAATTATTACAGAAACATTATGTTGTGGGCAGACTGGGCACATTGACATTACATTATAATAAGTATATAAGAATAAAATAAGTGTTACACCTCAGAAACAACAACATTTACAACTAAACTGCTTTCGGCAGTTTTCTAATCGATCACAATTTAGTTTTAGTTTTTTAAATAAGTGGGAATATAATGTAAATCAAATATAATTATCGTTATTATGATATAACAATTACAGAAGAGTAAATAAGATAGTCAAAAATCATGAATAATAGTAAAGGTACACTTAAAATCTAAGTATGAAAAATAATACATCAGTTCCAGATTTATCATTTACAGACTGTATTGCGAGGAACTGGAATGCCAACTGTTTTGACAATATGTTGGTTATATATATGTATATATATATATACAGAGTTTTTGTTAAGAGCCGTGACCCGGATAAATTACCTGGCTTTGGCGATCTACATACCCGGCTATCGAGACCGGCGTTCGAGTGCCTTTGTGTTACAAATTGTGTTGTACAATGTCTATAAGTTCCACAAACAGTTCAGCGCATCGATGATGATTGAGAATTTGCTTCCCACAAATCTTGGCATTATCTGTTATTCCCAATATGTCCGCCACTGCGTTTTTCATACATGGGCGCCCCTGGCGAACAGCTCAGCAACAATGTCAGTGTAGCGATGTTATTTCACAAATTAAAACAGTCACAGACTATGCTAAGAAGCAGAAATTGTGAAGTCGTGGAATATAGCCACATATTAATATATGGGAGTTTTACAGAACTGTTTAATGCTTACGGCCACGGCTGGGCCGGTGTCAATGATGCGCGTCATGTTTGCCACCGACACCGTCATTTCAAAGTCCCTGAAAGTGAAACTGTTTTTCTTTGCAGACTTTGTCTGGTATGATAGGTTTCTGGTCTTTTTACGATTCGGCTTATAGCCACACATTTTTATATGTCAATATTGATTCAGTAGGTCCAAATAGCGCTCCTGTTTGCATCAACCAACGCTGTTATATATCGCACTTTTCATGTGCATTCCATGCTAACCCATAGCCACAGCGGGGACTAGGTAGCTTTAGACTTATCACGATGCCAACGATTTTCACCTATATATAAGCCACCCCATCAGATATTTATAAATTAAATTGTTAAACATGTTGACATTGCTTGAATTAACACAATCAACTTGCTAGATTAATTCACAAAGTGTCTTATTTGCGTAGTGACATATGTAATTTGTGAACATGTTCTTGTTTTGCATTAAAAGAAATTACTGACTGACGCTGCATAATTTTCAACTCAATGAATAGGGCAGCAGTTATTGTTACAATGAGCATGTTTTAATTAGAAAGGTTACGGTACCACTGTGAAACACTTAAATATTATGTTAAATGTTTACTTTTATATTTATTAATATTATGAAACCTACTTATGAGCTCTTGAGGAAATAACCCTCCTATGTTTTGACTTGGAGCTAGATAAATCCTAGCGATTCCTTGATGGATGGATTCCATTTCCACCATAGTGGTAGGAGAATTAATGCCCTTATAGCATTGTATACAGACAGCAGTGTTTGTACACTCAGAGACATGTTAACTGGACACTGTTTGTTTTAAACAATTAACACACATGAAACTTAACTTACATAAGTTAAAAACAAATTGTCTGTCATTTAATAGTATTACATCATATTATATTGTTGTATCCATAGACTAGTGGTCTGCAACTCCGCAACGTGCTGTCACTTGGTCAAGGCATGTCATGCAGTCCCTGCTGCGGGGTCATGGTCCCTGCAATCAACACAACAACACTGAGATATATATATATATATACATACATATATCATATATATATGTATGTATATATATATATATATACATGCAAGCGCATCTGACCAGTGGGTACTTGACTATATAATATAATTATGTGTATATATATATATATATATATATAAACACACACATATATCATGTCGTCTGGAAAAATATCTTTAGTTAACGATAAGTTAAAAAGATGTATTAAGGGAAGTATGAAAGCAAAAAACTTTAATTTAACAATATGTGGAATTATTAAGTCCCATCCAGGACTTGATATTTTTAGATCTTTGATTATAGTTTCTACTTCAACAGGCGAGATAAATTTTTTTAATATAAAATTATATTGACTGGTCAAATACCCTCTGGTCGGACTCGCTCGCAAGTCGAGGACGTAAACATTTCGCTAGTTATCCCCGATAATAATGTGTATATCCATGTAAAATTGATTTACCAGTTATGCTATCATCTGATGGTGCGTCGTCTGCTGTCCTGGTCATGTGACAAAAATATGCAGTAAAATGAAAGAGCTATGGACCTCCTGTGTTGACATAACTAGTGTAACACTGCAACAACTATTCACATTAATCACCCGGGAAAAATCGACCTAAATAATTACATTTATTTTTATTTACGGCTTATTAACTCGCGGCTGGGAAATGTTTTCGCGCGACTTCGTCTCGTTGTTGATATTTGTAAATATATTTCACCGAAATCGATTGTCAATCAATTCGTTTGATCAAGTTGAATAAAAGAAGTGTTTCAGAGTTAGAATATGAGTTTATTTCGCACGACTTTGTTCTGATATTTGCTAAAACGACATGTTTTGATTAATGTGTCCGACTCGCGGGTCGACAAGTATATAACAACAGCCTTCATATGCATTTTCCGCTTGAAAACACAGGGTTTTTTCGGCTAGTGGCGACACACATGTCTATTTACAATCAATGATTATCAATATAATATTATTATGTAATGGTTAAACAAAACAGGGTTGTATATACTTCAGTCATTGGGAAAACTGTTTCCACTACGCGGCTACATTACACGGAATGCTAAGCCAATTAATCATGAGGAGGCGCTACAATGGACGTGACGTCACACACAAAGTTAATAAAAACCCGCTAGAGGGCGCTACAGTGGAAATAATGACACAGTAGTGCACTAATTCGCTGCCACGAAAAATATGCACGATGTTATGTCATAACCATGCGACCTTCACCTACATCCGGGTACGTTCCTCCTTCCTCCAGCCAAACAACGGTTTATAGTATTGTGTGTTGTATTTCTCAAACCTTGACCACTGAATGATGACATGCCAACCAGGTTTACCCACAATTGTACCAATCAATTAAATATAAACTTTAACCGATGCAGTAAACCAGAAGAGAACAAATGACACCATGGCAAAGTGGCATTGTGTTTCGCAGCGTTTATAATCTCGTTGGCAGAAAACTTCGGAAGGTAAAAATAGATCAGTTTCTTGGTTATATGTAAGCTAAATAGATCAGTTTCTTCGTTAGATGTTAGCAAATGTACAATTTATATTAAAAAAAAGCATATAAAAGTGACACATATGGTAGCAAGTATACATAATATGCAAATGTTGTTTTTCCTAAAGTGCGTTAAAATGGTAAGTTAAATCAAAACTTTTGAAACATAGTAACCTATATTGTAAAGCTACCATTCTTTGACATAGCATAACCTAATAATTACTAATTAGTAGTGCTGTAATAATTTTGAGTGTTAGCCTAACCGTGACATGACTTTGCGTTCTTCGTTATTATATCTTTATATGTACATGTTCAAAGATGTTAGTCATTAATGCCCGTGTTTCCGTCTAATAATTGCCCAGTATCAAATGGACATGCTGTAATTCATTGTGGAAAACTGGTAAGTGTTGTAGATCGTCTTTCAAATAAAATGTTTGACTGGACCTCTCCTCAACTGTCAGAAACTAATACGTAGGTTTTATATGAGGGAACTTTGCGTCAACGACTGCTTACACAACCGATTGATCACCCTTGATGTAATATGTATGATTGACGATTAGACCAGGCTTGACGTAAGTTTAGGTGAAAGAAGACACTTTCTCACTTGGCGTGATTGTTTGTCATGTTTGTCATGGCTATGTAACAGTCATAATTATGCTTATAGTTTCTTGATGCGGGGAACATCACAAAACGACACACACGCGAGAACTACACCACTGTATATGAATTAGAACTTACGCGCCATTTCGAAACTTTCTTTCGTTCACCTCACTTTGTCTTCGTCTTTCAGAAGAGACACTATAAGCCGTTGGTTCTACCTTCTTGTATCTATGCCAGGTAGGAAAAATGGTATAGGCTCAAAGCAGTGGTACAGACTTGCATAGAGACAGACCCAGACACCATACCCAAACAATAAGAAGCGAGTGAACCGTCTAATCGCAGACGCAGCTGCCAGTGAGACAATTGGACATTCGTCTACACGAGGATGTGGATGTCCCCTCACTAACCTACATACATGTGGTTAGTTTCACGTTTGCACATCAGACAATGCGGTGATGTAATTGAATGTATGTCCACGTAATAATGATTTATTGCAGAAACTATGATACATTACATTCGATTCGATTACATACACATATTGTCATAGTTTCTATAATGAGAGTGTAAAGCCATTAGTGGCTGATTAGCCCTCACAATACATGTGATACATATGTAAATTTCATGGTGCAAGATAACAGTTTGCATTATCGAAGAAAGAAGAAAACAGCAACATAAACCACAGCAGTACTATTTTCATAAATACTTCATTTCAAATTGTAACAAAGAATGCTTTTTATATAAGTCATTAATATTATTTACTAACAACAACTTCTGGAGTTGACGTTTAAACGTAACAAATGCATAATTACAATCCACTGTTGTCGCCGTATAGTTCAAAAATTTAACACCTCGATATCTAATGGTTTTTACGCAATACAACAAGTCAACAACAGATATGGTAGAATATGGCCAGAATAACCTTCTGACAGTTATTTATTACTCACCAGATTATTGGATGAGTTATAACATGCAAATATTTACAAACAAATGTGGGCCATTTGAGGTCTTAAACATTGCCCCGTTTACTTAGCCTATACATTCTAAATAAAGGCCCTCATTATAAAGCACTACATTAAAATAGTGGTAGATAATACATAAAAACCTCAAAAAGATGTCTCACAAACATTTTGACAACTAAAACTACTACTTATTAAAACATACTAAAGAGAGGTGGGGCCATTCCGCCCCACGTGTAATCTATCCTACTTTATTTACCGCCCTAAAAACCCTGCGTACACTGTTACTGTATTATCAGTAAGGAGGAGAAACGCCTTCAGGCAAAACCTCGTGTATAATAGAGCAGGGAAAAGCGTCACAGAAAAAAGTACATATACCATATCACACACATGTATTCACAAATCATGCCAAGCACAAGGAATCCCACACTTATTACTGGTAGGAGGGGAGGGAGGTGGACTCAAATTGACGCAGAATTCTGACGAGTTCGTACAACGGAGAAATTCGAATATGGCCGCCGCCGGGACCGCTCTAGCCTTTTATACCCTGCGCGACGGGACTTCTTTTCACTGTATCCATACGCTAAAGCGCGGGAAAACCTGTTACTATTCAAATGTTGGACTCTTGACCTCTTCGGTACCATGTCCCCTGTTTACCTAGCATGACTTAAATGTTGACTTGATTGCCCCGCGTAAAAATTATTATGCAGTGTATTTGCATAACCCCATTATACTATACATTCGTTTTTGAAATCGGCACATGCATAGCGTGTCCTATGTTTGTGGAGTTCATTATTTCTAATGAACATCCTTGTCATAACCGACGGAAACATATTCCTAACAATGTTAAACATATACAGCATGACTGTGTATTCGTAGATTTTTTTTATTGGTGAAATCGACGGCTTCGTGAAGTGTTGGTCTGTATGCGCTCTGCAAGGAGTTGCATACTTTTGTAATTTGAATTGAGAACTAAACTGTGTATTATATGCTCTTCCCCATACTTCGATACAATAAGTCAGATATGGATATAAAAATGTATAGTATAATGTTACAAGGGATGATCTACTCAGGGTTACTTATAATTCCAATAGCTTTGACTAGTTTAGTTTGTATGTACTGTATATGAAAAGACCAGGACATTCCTAAGAATGTTTTGTTTTCTACTTGAGTAATTTGTAGTCCATCAAAAAAGATGGCGATTGGATTGGAGACCTTTCTATTTAGTGACTTGAATTCAATAAAATGTGTTTTACTGATATTTAAAGATAGTTTTTTACTCATTAACCAAATAACTATTTTTTGTATTTATTGATGCACGACAGTTTCTAACTCGATAAGACTGTTACCATTGAAAACAACATTTGTATCATCTACAAATATAATAGGAAAAGGGTTATATGATACGTTAACAATGTCGTTAATATAGATTAACAATAACAGTGGCCCTATTATTGATCCCTGTGTGGGACACCACAGCATATACACTGAATGTTTTATATTACTCCGTCAAATAAAACATACAGCGTTCTATTAGACAACTAATTTCCAGGTAAGTACTATTCCTCTAATACCATAATGCTCTAGTTTATTAAGTAATATTTTATGGTCACCTGTATAGAAAGCTTTACTGAAGTCAAAACAAACTCCTGGTACGTTGTCACCATTATTTATAGCTGTGGAAATGTTATCTACTAGTTACACAATAGCCATGTTTGCAGAATGCTTCTTCCTAAATCCAAACTGGTAATCATATAAGATGTTATGTTTGTTGATGAAATATGTTAATCTGTTATACATTAATTTTTCTTGAACTTTAGAGAAAACTGGCAAAATCGATACTGGACGGTAATTGTTTACAAATGTCTTGTCACTGCCTTCGTATATCGGGATCACTTTTGTAATTTTCATGTCGTCTAAAAAAAATACCTTTAGTTAACGATAAGTTAATAAGATGTGTTAAAGGAAGTGTGAAAGTATGGCATGTTAATTTAGCAAAATGTGGGGTTATTAAGTCCCACCCAGGACTTTATATTTTTAGATCTTTGAATATAGTTTCTTCTTCATTCACTTCAACAGGCGAGATAAATATTGTATGGAAGTTTCGATGCATAATATAATATTATATTGACGGGTCAATAGCATTCATGGTAATCTTTTCAGCCAACGGTGGTCCAACATTAACATAATAGTTATTGAAGTAGTCGGCAATTACTTTTTTATCGGTTATTAGCTGCTTATTAATAATTATCTTCGGAAATTTGGGAGGTTTTTTTATAACTTTTTTTGATTATTTGCTTAATAAGTTGCCATGATTTGAGAAGATTCAATTGATTTTGCTTTAATAACAGTTGTTCTTAAAATTGAGTTAAGCTTACTGCGGTATACTTTATAGCTAGTTTCATTAGTAAGGGTAGGTGCTTTTGTATTAGACAAAAAATAATTTATTTTATTTTATGGTGGTCTTCAGTCCGTGTGATAGCCATGGTTTCCTATTACTGTATTTTTGCTTAATCTTTACTTCAGGAAAGCAGTTAAAATAATGCTTACCAAAGTATAAATAAAAAACAGCATGTGCATTATTTGGGTCATCAAGCTCAGTAATTACAACAGACAAGTCAGCATTTGCTTTTACATATGTTAAACAACAATTGTTATCGACGTAGAAGACAAGAAAATGATCAGATATATATGTATATAGTATGCCAGAACAGGTTCCTGTGCTATTAATAGTTAGGTTATTAGTAAAAATTGTTCTCAATCAATATAGCAGAAGGAGCAGTTACTCTAGTTGGTTTGCTAATGATCGGAATATATGACATGGTACACATACATGCAAGAAATTCGGAGCTAGGTACATGTTTACCCACGTTTAGCAGATTTATATTGAAGTCACCCATTAGATGACATAGGCAATTTTCTTTATGGATAATTGTTAACATAACATGCAAGATTGACGTGAATACATTTATGTCTTTGTCTGGCGGCCTGTACAGAACTCATATAATAATGTTCTTTTTATATGTAAGTATTCCTTTGTTCGAGTCAATAAACAGACACTCTATATCTTCGCTACCTTTGTCTAAATGTTCTCATCGTTTGTAAAGAAGTGAATCTTTTATGCAGGTCGCCACCCCATTACTGTTCCTATAGTTATTCACCATATGGTAACCTGCCATGTTGCAAGTATCAACATTGCTTTCCTGAAGCCACGTTTAAGAGAATCCAATTATCGAAAACAAGTGACTAAAATTGGCAAACAAATTTCAAATTGTTGTTGGTAGCGAGGAAGACTTCTGATATTAACACGAACAACAGAAAATGTGATATATGTTACACCACGTTGTAAGCATGACTTATTAAAGGTATCTTCTATATGATAATTACACTTATTCATGCTTTGAGTGAATTCACAATAATAACTTGTATCATGATCAGAGTTAAATAGGATGTCTGTATCTGACTCACTGTTAATTTCAAACAGTATGAAAGCTTTCTTTTCTAGTTCTTGGAATGAGAAGGAGATATTAACATGCATCCAACTTTCAGATATTACATCTATAAATTCACTGTCATTGTCGAGATGATTGTATGGAAACATATCAGACATACAAGATTTAACAAGATTTAACAAGATTGCCATCCAGAAAATTACTCTGGATGGCAGGTGGACAAGGAAGCCTTTTGGCTTATCGAGAGTCCAATACTTTTTATCTACATGTATCCCGCCTTTTTAAGGTGTGTGTCGATTTTATTTTTAAACATATTCACGCTACTAGCACCAACTCAATCAGGAGATAATCTGTTCCATTCATTTACAGTCCTTTGTGAGAATGAGAACTTTCTTATATCTAATCTACACTGCTCCTTTACTAATGTAGCTTCATGTCCTCTGGTCCTTCTATTTTTCTTAACTGAGAAAAAAATGTTTCTATCAATATTTTCATAACCATTCAATATTTTAAACACTTCTATGTGATCTCCTCTCAATCTCCTGGTTTCTAATGTTGTTAAACCACATTCTTTTAGGCGTATTTCGTAACTAAGATCCCTCAGATTTGGTATCATTTTAGTCGCTCTCCTCTGTACTCTTTCTAGCATATCTATGTCCTTCTTGCGATATGGCCTCCAGGCTTGTATACAATATTCTAAATGAGGCCTCACTATTGTTTTGTACAGCGGTACTATTAATTCTTTTTTCTTATACGCTATATTTCGCCTAATTAATCCAAGGATTTGATTTCCTTTGACGCTGCAATTCCGCACTGCTCTGAAACCTTCATATCAGCACTAATGGTTAACCCCAAGTCCTTTTCTTTTACAGTAGTACTTAGAACAGTACCCCCCATTTTATATTTTACCTCTTCATTCCCATGACCTGTGTGGAGGCATTTACATTTCCCAAAATTGAACAGCATTTGCCACTTTTCAGACCATTTGATCAACCTATCAAGATCATCTTGTAAATGCTGTCTGTCTCCATCACTTTTAATCCTTCTAAACACTTTTGTATCATCCGCAAATTTTAACACCTTGCTTGTTATATCATCGTCCAAATCGTTGATATATATTAAGAATAATATAGGTCCTAGTACTGATCCCTGTGGTACCCCACTCAATACCGATTTCCAGTTTGAAGCCTCCCCATCAACTACTACACGTTGTCTTCTGTCATTCAGCCATTTTTCTATCCAGTTTATTATACCATTTCCTATGCCATGGGCCTTTAGCTTAAGGAGTAATCTTTGATGTGGTACTTTGTCGAAAGCTTTTTGAAAATCTAAATAGATGATATCTACTGGTGATCCCTCATCTACCCACCTAGTGATGTCTTCCAAAAAACATAACATATTTGTTAAGCATGACCTCGCTTTTAAAAACCCATGTTGAGATGGGTTTATCAAGTTATGTTTAACAAGAAAATCCACCATGTGATCTTTAATTAGTCTTTCTAATAATTTGCAAATCACTGATGTTAAACTCACTGGTCTATAGTTCTCTGACTTGTTTCTCGAACCTTTTTAAATAACGGTATAATGTTTGCCTCTTTCCATTCTAAAGGAACCACTCCCTCTTCTAATGACAAATTGAAAACTGTTGCAAGCGGTACGCTAATTTGTTCTACAATTTCCAATAGTAGTTTGGGCGGAATCCCGTCCACTCCAGGTGATTTATTATCCTTCATAGCCCTTATTTTCTTAGCTACCATTTCCGAGGTTACAACTAACTGTCCTAAATAGTCTGAATCTGCCCCCTTGAACTTAGCCTCTGGTACTGGCAGTGAACTAATATCTTCCCTGGTAAACACTGAACTAAAATACTCATTCAGGTCTTCTGCCATTAAGAATCCCTCTGATATTGTATTTCCAGCACTATCTTCTAGAGGAACGACCTTATCCTGAACTTTCTGTTTGCTTCGAATATACGCATAAAAACTCTTACTGTCATGTTTTATATTACTAGCTAATTTTTTTTCATAGCTTCTCTTTGAATTTCTAATTTCAGCTGTAGCTTGATTAAGTGCTTCTTTATAAATGTTGTAGTCTTCATCATTTCCAGTACATCTATATGACTTCCACATCATTTGTTTATACTTAATTTTTCTAATGGCTTCTTTCGATAAGTGTTTCTTTTTAGACCGTTTCCCTTGTTTTTTGAAAGGTACAAATTTATCGACTATGCACTTAATTTCACTATTTAAGATATTCCAGCATTCGGTTGCTGTCTTATTCTTCAGTGTGTTATTCCAGTCTATCTTTGCTAAATATTTCCTCATGTCCTTATACCTTCCTTTGTGGAAATTTCTCCTATACTGCTTTTTACTATTCCTTTCTGATTTTACTTTGATGGTAAAATGTATCTGGTTGTGATCACTACTCCCCAGTGGCTCACATATCTTGACATTGTCAACTAATTCTTTCTGTGAGGACAAAACTAAGTCTAACACATTCTCTCCCCTGGTTGGTTCTAGCACATGTTGAGAAAGGAAACTATCTTGTACTAAAACTAAAAACTTGTGGTCCTCACTCCCCATACTCTGTAGAGATTTCCATTGTATATGCCCATGGTTAAAGTCCCCCATAATAATACAGTTCCGTTTGCTTACTTCCCTTATAGCGTTTTGTATTTTTTCATTCTCTTCTATGCTTATGTTTGGACTTCGATAAACTAACCCAACTGTTAACGTTGAGTTTCCTGTAACTATGTTACACCAAACAGCTTCTTCGCAATCTGCTTCTCTTTCTAATTTTATTTCATAAGCCTGGATAGATTCTTTAATATATAAAATAACTCCACCTCCCTTTCTTCCTATTCTATCTTTCCTAAACATTACATATCCTGTTAGTCCCAATTCGGCATCTGATATATCAGTGGTGGCCCACGATTCGGTTATACCTATTATGTGAGGGTCAATATCTTCTACCATAATGTTTAGTTCACTTCTTTTGTTTACTATGCTCCTTGCATTTAAACAAATGCATTTATATCCTGATTCAGAACAGTTTTCCAGGCTGTTCTTATGTAGGTAGTTTATGGTTGTTACTTTATCACCTATATATTCTACCACATAACGAGGTTTGTTAAATCTTGTTTACAAACTTATCGTAGCCGTAAACTAACGTACCCTATTATCACTCACTAGACTAAAGTGTCCTAAAATACTTTATCTAACTAACTTTAAGCACAACTGCTACTCAATATATGTTTACTGCTACTTTATGAATGATATTAAGGCAAGAATAATACTTATCAATCAATAATTCCACTTGCTTATGAACTTTGATACACCACCAATTTCAACGATCTATCTCCGCCAAATATAGCCTCGATCTCCTCTCAATCGTTAAAGATGTCCTATACATAAGGTATACTGCTATCGGAGAAACAATGTACAAACACACCCGTATTATACAATGCAAGGGAATACGGTGATATGCTGCGTATCTCACCTGAAACAGTTTACTGGGTATGGACCTTATGGCGTTCTCCTCCAAATGCAGCGCCTCTCGTTTAATACAATACCGATACTCACAGTAATCTCGAGTATTTTGTTTGTTCAATATTGTGATACAGTTAACATGATAGTACCGTTTACAAGTAATGCATTGTAGTACAGTGGAACAACTATGCACTCACTTTTTACATATTTGACAAAAGCCTTTATCTCTATCCATTATCGATCGGTGTAAACATATGTTCTTGCTGTGATTCAAAGAGTGCGAAAGGAAGTAGAGAGTAAGTACGTAATTCGTAGGAATGAAGTAAGGTTGATTTCATTACTATCAACATATATTAATTTCACCCATTTGTATTAGAATAATACAATCATAACCTCCATTAGCAATGTATGTGCTGCGTGATAGACAAATACATATACACACACACATCACTGAAGTAATAAAACCATATGGCTATGTTTGCACTACACTACACTTTGGAACTTTATTATACTAAGTAATAATATGATGCTACATTTTATTAATACAGAAACTTAACCCACATTCTACATGTGAATGTATTGTATTGCTGCATAGTTAGTTATGTTTGGGTTGACAACGACTGGTTATTGAATAATTTCTTAATCTTATTATTGTACTATCTATTGTATTACTATATTACTGTTTATTCTACTTGTTTGAATGGGTAATTTATAAAATCCCAAATAAACTACCTATCAGTCTGCCTGTCTGCCTGTCTTCCTGTCTGCCAGTCAAAATAGCTATAATAATAGTTAATGTATTTTATACATTTCTTTTTATAGGGATGGTAACGGTTTTGAATTGCTTTGATCCAGCGTGATCCTTTAATCCTATATATATATATATATATATATATATATATATACAGTGTATATATATATATACAGTGTAACCATTAAATTGTTATTGTACACTGTGTATAGCCTTCTGCATATATCTAACCTGTACTAACTAACTTTTCGTGTGTTTTTTGTATTGTATTGTATTGTATTTATTCAGATTCAGACTTCAGGACATATATTGTGTTTACAGAACACCAGGGTAGAATGTTGATACCTGTTACGAAAACGTAGAACATATTCTATGCGGTGCCAAATCTATGAATTTATGAGTTGCGATTTTAATGTTGACTTGCTAAAACAGGAGAGCCATTGTAGTACCAACACGTTTCTTGACAACATTTACAATTTGGGCCAGTTAGTTGCCAAGCCTACTAGAATGACTAGTAGCTCAGCTACTCGAATATACGATATAATTATTCACTAATGAACTGCAAATTAATAATTAGTTAAATACATCAGAACGGTAAATGCAGTTACCTTAGCTTCATTTTCAAATGAACTGAGTGAACAATCCTGGGATCATGTTCTAAATACATTATTTTTGTACATGTATTTACACGCACACATACGTGTGTGTATGTGTGTTTGTGTATGTGTGTGCGTGTGTGTGCGTACGTGTGTGTGCGTTTGTATGGGCGCGTGTGTCTGCGTGCGTGTGTGTGTGTGGAAGTGGGTGGACGTGTGTGTGTGCGTGAGTGTGTAAGATTTACAAGGATCTACCACCTACAACGTCAATGTTACCAAAACTCTCTTGACGTTTGTGTCAGGTTGAGATGCGTAGGCCAACAGAATGTTATCGGTAAGACGTTCCTTACAGAAGACACGGTTCCCAACACAGAGACGTTAGTGATGTAAGAGCACGACTTTTCTGCGGGTAGTGTTACATTCTTCAGACCTGCTGCAATCACCTTATTAACAAAATGAATGCCCATTTCAAAAACGTGGCGTGGATTCACAATGCTTTTGATGTGGCCGATACGTTGCCATTTTGTCCTGATGACATATGTTATTCTATGTATTCTCGTTTTACAGCTATTGTTCCCTTCGAGTTACCAGCGCGGGTCAAACAAGGCACTGTATACGTTGACGCCTGCACGCTGTCTGTAGTTCTTCACAGACGTCACCATTGAGAACCAGTTGGAGAGGTTTCTTGGCACGAATAACTCGTCTATGTCCACGAAGGCAAGGAAGCTATGTTACGATATAGACAATCTTGAATGTTCAGTAACTGGCCATGAGTGTGCAAATCTTTTCTAAATTCTAGCCGAATATCCAACTTCCACGGCAGTACATTCACAATGATGCCGAGTTTCTTGTATTGTAACAATGTAATAGCACTTGTTTGACTGACAGCAGCACTTGGAAATTGTAGAAATGTACCCGCTGAGCGTACCGATTCATTGAACTCAATCAGGTTCATATGAGATTTGTAACCATACAAAGGCGGGACACATACCTCAACATCGTGTTGGAGTGTCGTCGTCACGGATGAGTGAACTTTGATCCACTGCGAATTGTTCGTTGGCACTGTTGATGGAGAGACAAGCACTGAACACGGCGGTGTCTGCCAGAGCTCCTTGGGCAGATGACACGACAAGATGTGCGCAATGTAACTCCTGCCAAGGTTCACACTAGTCACATAGATTGTCAATTGCACTGACCAGTACTGCCCGGATGTTAACAATCCGACGGAATAAAGTGTTGGATGCTGTCTTTTCTTCGGACTCGGCATAATTGCCATGATACGTACAGCATGGGTATTATTTTTATTTCTCGCATCGATGTTATTGTCTCGCATATCTAAGAACGCAGAGTTGATGAACACGTCTTGGAACACCTCCTTGAATTGATGATCGTCCTCTGTTTCTTTTCCGACACACATCCTAGGTATCGGATCAACGATGGTGGGCTTAGACATGTTGACATCACCAACCGCCTCCAGTTTGTTCTTAAACACTTCAATAAAGGCACCGGTCTGTTTATTCCATTTGTTTTGCATGATTGCATCTACCACAGCCTTAGCAGTGTCGCTGTTCAGTGCATGCTGCGGTGTAAAAGCCATCAATATCACAAACAGCATCAGGGAATAAACACACGATGATGACGCATGGTCGACAGAGTTTCGTGCACCTCATCGCTACAGTGGTTGGGTCAGGTTTGTGTGCAGTAATTTCGACAGCAGTTGCTCTGCACGTAAGTGAGGAATTGGCTGATGATATCTTCTACAGCTAATTACTCCTCGTCATCAGCTCAGTTACATATAAGGGATGTGCTGCGTTTTCTGAACTACTGTATTCACTTGCGTAGAGCGAAGAGAGTAGGTAGCCAGGTTTGTCTGGTCACACCCCCCCCCCCTTACGTCACGACTGCTTGAATAATTGAGCTTAGCCAAGCTGGCATGTAACATAAGAACTAAGTAAATCACGTCACGAAAATACATCGTGCGTTTGCACGCAGCGTAAGCCTCATGGTAGAAGCCAAGCCAAAATTTAAATTCAAGAACAAGGCATAATTTACAGGCATAATTGTAAAGAAATGCAAGCTTAATTATTCAGTAATACAGTCTGTGTATCTATCATAACGAAACATAAAATACCTATAACACGATGTTATAGCAAGACGTAACGTGTAAACAGAAGAAAGTAAATGTTCAAGCTAAATATAAATGTTTGTGTACTTATATACTAGTGAATATCACCAAACAATGAGTATAATTAGATAAACATTTAATACTTGCAGAACAACTGAGAAACACATGTGGTCACGTCCACAAACAAGATGGCAGATACTGTAATCTAATTGGTCAGAGTCTGGTCGATGGTCACCAGAGGGTGGTTCAATAATAACAATGTGCTACTGACATAAAATAGCATGGACTGCAATATCGGTGAATACAACGTAGTTCATATATCATGGAATGAGAAACATGACAGTCCTTCCAGATTGTTCGTTGTTCATTCCTCAATGAGCCTCTTCGGCGGAATACCAAAATTAACGCGGGTCGAATGACGAGGTACCACGGGCTGATCAACAGGGACAGGTGGTTCATCGTTCATGGCTTCGTCAGGCTGGTGTTCGTCAACGTCGGGAACGGGCAAGTCGGGAACACCGTTGTCGTATTGCTGCTGATCTGTCTTTGTAGGACGTTCAGTCGCGAGTGCAGCAGAACGCTTCAGATTGCGCCGGCGGTTCGTTGTTGGAACGGAACGCGACTTCAGCTGATCTTCGTGTCGGCGGCAATGTCCATCAAGTCCTTGGACAATGAACATTTTCTTTCCGACATAACCAGTCACTTTTCCAGCCACCCATTTTTGACGAAATGGTGAAATCTCTTAAATGGGCAAATGCACCGATTGCGAATTTCTGCTTGGCTGGCAATGATGATTACTTCTGTGTTTTCTCTTTGTGCACATGTAGTTGTAGAACGGAGAGAGAAGACCGCAGCTGGTGTCCGAGCATCAGTTCAGCTAGAGTACGACCAGTCGTGCAATTTGGAGTGACACGGTATTGCTGAAGGAATTCTCGCAATGCCAGATGTTTCGACTTCCTCTCCCTTCTGACAGCTCGTTTCATGGCCTGTTTGAAAATACCAACAAGCCGTTCAGCTTCATCGTTCGATGGTGGGTGAAATGGCGCAGAAGTCAGGTGGGATTGTTTTCAACTACCTACAAACTGTGTCGACATGTTTCAGTGAGTACATGCCTGAAATGGCTCTGAACTGCAGACAATAGCCTTCTGTCTGAATGACTGTCATTCAAGCATGGCACGCCAGTTTGACCGGTTCGACCCAGATAGAGAGCGATGGTCGTCCTACTTGATGCGTGCGGAGTTCTACTTCGACTCAAACAACATCACAACACACCCAAAGAAAAAGTCTGCTCTGTGTTCAACCATATCACTGGAAACATTTGCACTTCTTCAGAATCTATTGAATAAGGAAGTGACAGGAGCTTCCTACGAAGACGTAAAAGCGGCGCTTAAACTGCATTTCGAGAAAAAGCGTAAAAAGTGTGATCGCGACCTGCAGAGGGTCCTAGACCAGTACCCAGCTGTCTTCGCGCCCGGATTGGGGCTCTGCACTAAGGTGAAAGCACGTCTTCTACTGAAAGAAGATGCCGTCCCTAAGTTCTATAAACCGACACCAATACCATTCAGTAGCATGGATGCCGTTGACAAAAAGCTACATCGTCTCGAGGATTTGGGCATCATAACTCGTGTCGATCATAGTGAACGGGCGATGCCCATTGTCGTCGTGCAGAAGCCGAACGGAAAAATGCGCATCTGCGGAGACTATGAAGTGACTGTAAATCGTCAGCTGCACGTAGATCAGCACCCCCATCCGAGGGTAGACGAACTGTTCGCCAAGCTGCAAAGAAGACAGCACTTTTCAAAGCTTGACGTGTCCGACTCATATCTACAAATAGAGCTAGATGACGCCACTAAGCAACTACTCGTCATAAACACGCTCAAAGGACTGTTCCGGTACAATCGATTGTCGTTTGGACCGGCACCAGTGCCGGCCATTTTCCAGAAGTTAGTCGACAATCTGGTCTCCGGCATTCCATATGTGACTGCCTACCTGGACGATGTGATCGCCACCGGACGGACGAAGGAAGAACACCTGCAACACCTCAAGCAGGTCCTCTCTGCGTTGAACGAGTATGGCATGAAACTGCGACTTGACAAGTGTGAGTTCTTTCGACAGCAGGTCACACACCTAGGACATGTGATCTCAGCAGATGGTCTCAAGCCGTCTGAGGAACGCGTCAACGTCATCGTTAAGTTTCCGACGCTCGCTGGGAAGCTTCATCGGCAAGCTGAACTATTATGAAAAGTGCTTGCCATCATTCTCTACCATCTACGCCCCTCTAAACCGACTGCGCAGACAAGACGTCAAATGGGCCTGGTCCGCTGAGTGCGACCAGGCGTTCAACCGACTGAAGGAGATGCTGGCCCAAAAAACGCGCTTGGTACACTACGATCCAACTAGGCCGATATCTCTGGCCGCCGACGCATCACCTTATGGCATCGGAGCTGTTATTTCTCAGTGTGCACCGGATGGCACTGAGGAACCGATCGCCTTCGCCTCCAAAACGCTGACATCGGCAGAGAAGAATTACAGCCAGGTGGAGAAGGAGGCACCGTCAATCATTTTCGGTGTAAGGAAATTCCAACAGTACCTGAGTGGTCGCCACTTCCAGCTCACCACAGACAGTCTGCTGGTCACGCCAACGCAGATGCTCTGTCTCGCCTGCCCATTGGTCCCGATCCGAGCTTCGACAAAGAGGAGAGCCTAGCCGAAATCGACAAGGAAGTGAACTTGCTCGACATTCAGGTCATTCTCAATTTGTCGCTCTCTGCAAAAACCGTCGCCGACTACACGAGAAAGGACACGATTCTGGCAAAGGTGCTAGACTTCGGTGCAAATGGGTGGCCATCTACGTGGTCGCATAATCAGGATAAAGACAACGTTTATACTTACTTGAAAGCCCAGACGGAAATCACATTGAAGGATGGTGCCCTTCTACGCGACTCCCGAGTCATCATTCCGACTGCACTTCGTGCTAGGGTCCTCAACATGCTGCACTTGACGCACAGTGGAATAGTGCGCATGAAGTCGCTCGCACGTATGCATGTGTGGTGGCCTAATATCGAGGTCGACATCGCCACCCACTGCAAGGACTGCTCAGCTTGTGCCGAAACAGGCCCAAATCAACCTGAAAATCTGTCTGCATGACCCGTTCCGGACCGCCCATGGCAGCGCATTCATATTGATTTTGCCGGTCCGTTCCTAGATGACATGTGGTGGGACGTGATGGATGCCCACTCGAAATGGCCGCACGTTCTTAAATTAAACAAGTATCCGACATCTGAAACTACTACGTCCGCGCTCGATGACTTGTTTGCTATCTGGGGCCTGCCTGAGACAATTGCATCCGACAATGGCCCGCAGTTCGCCTCAAAGACGTTCGCTGACTGGTGCAATGTACACTCGATCCAACTTCTAACACCAACTTTTGTGTACTTACGTGCTAGTGAATATCACCAAACAATGAGTATAATTAGAGAAACATTTAATATACATGCAGAACAACTGAGAAACACATGTGGTCACTTCCACAAACAAGATGGCAGACACTGTAATCTAATTGGTCAGAGTCTAGCAATGGTCACTAGAGGGTGGTTCAGTAATAACAATGAGACGTGTGCCACTGACATAACATAGCATGGACTGCAATGTCAGTGAATATAACGTAGTTCATATATCATGGAACAAGAAACATGACATAAATGTTCAATGTTCATAGTGACTACGATGCCATCTCGTGAACTCTCACTAAATAAAACTATAGATCTCGGTGTGTCAAGTTCGCAAAGTTAAAAATCGTAACTTGCATAGAATTGGTTCAACCATCTTCACACACGAACACGTCGATATGTCGACCAATTATGTATATATCCTCGCGTACAGATCGCTGCTGCATTGCTACTTTAAGCAGACCACAGCCGGCCTATTTAATGTTTTGACTCTGATTACTTGGGTAGTATATTTAGTTCCATATTTTAACTGTTACCATATGTAGTTTAACCAGAATGTAATGTTTGTAATTATTTACACACAAACATTTTGGTGATGTTGAGGACATTGTTTTCAGACGTCGTGTATGATAACTCGCGTTTTGGTCTTATCCGAAAAACGTTACTGTTGTGAAATCGAGCAACCAATAGAGCCATCTAGCGACCTTTTTTTAAATAAATGTCTTGAGGATCTCTCAGGCTCGACTTCCCAGGCGCCTGCCACCGTTTGTTGCCGGCACAGATCACATATAATTTCCCCATCATAACCACTGCCATCATGGCATTGATATTCTGGTCAAATTTCTTCAAACAAACAGACATCCAGGTATTGTAAGACACTCGCATGCACTGTGCATGCCCATCAATATTTACCAAAAATAGTAATTCTGCAACCACTTGTGTTCTGTGAATAAAATGGAACAAAACATCACTCCGCCAACTAGTCTACTCTCGTCACGCGTCATTTCACTGCTAATATATTTTACCACTAACACTGATAATACGCCTGATATGTTGCACTCACATTAAACAAATTCCAATGTCAACAGTGTCTATGTCCTGTGTTATTCTGCAAGGAGTGTTAGCTATGTTCTGACACAAACTGCCAGTACTAGTAAAGCACTTTGAAATATGACGGAAGTACGGGTATTTACAGCGCCGGATATAAAACTTTGTAGGCCCCTGGGCAGTGGATGGTCGGTCATCCTAGCATAGCTTCCTCCCTACATACTACAACATAGACTTAACAGCACAACACGACGTTTTGTCATTTAGAACACAACTCTGCGTTATGTAAGTATTATTTCAGAATAGATGTCTACACATATACAGAAGTGGCAGACAGAAAGGGAGAGTTCCCTAGATTGGGAATTTCGACTAAAGACTTGAAAATATAAATACGAACACAAGTTTTTATTAGTAAACAAAATACCTCTATGTTGTCTGCATTAGACTCAACAACAAATCACTACTAATTGGATAAACATTGATCAGTATTGAACCAACACTGTTTTTAAAGAATGTCAAATGGTCCAATCGTGGACACTCCTTCCTCGCATGCACCACTCAATGTTTTTGTTTGTGCCAAAATAAAACTATTGCAGGGAGATTACAGTTGACATTGGTATTCTGTAGTCCAAAAGGGCACCCCTAATACAACAGTGTTTGAGGTTTAATACGTTGCTTTCGACAATTTGGTTTGCTAGACGTCAGAGGGCGTTCATTGATTTTTCACTCTATCGGACTACTTAACAAGTTCACTTTTTGAACGAATATCAGTTCACCTTTGTCTCGTGTTACTTCCTAATCATTGGCAAACTGTAGAAGAATATATTCATTTAATATTGGTACTTAAACGTTTTCGTGGCGTACTCTTACGGGGGATTGTACGAGTTGAATGTAGTGCATAGTCATCACAAACAAACAACATCCACTTCAGCATGTTATTAATGTCACATACAGTATCCACATGTATTTATTATGGACATATATTTTGTAAGTAAGTGTTACCAAGCCGTTCTATACTAATAAATGGTATTATTATGTCGGGGGTATAGAAAACGTATATCGTGATAGGACTTCATACATACGCAACCATTGTAATCTTACCACGTTTTTGGAATGGCGCAGTTTTGAATATTCATCATTTGATGGTGGTGACCTTGTTTGACCTTCCCTCCACACCTATTGCACCACTTCATATCTACCCGTCGTATCCCTTATGTACGGCGAGACAGTAGGTTTTCCAAAGGTATATGACGTGGCCATGAACAGGTAGGTAACGTATAAGCAACCATTGATATTGTATAAGGTTTGAGGGATGGCGCAGTTTCGAAGATTTATTATTTTAATGGTAACTCTGTCTGGCCGTCGTTCCACACATACTCCATCAACCGACTAACTGCTCCTTGTCATACTTCATTTTGGCGGGAGACATTGTTCTTTCACACAGTATCTGATGTGTACATAGAAATGAAGCAGATACAGAGTCATAACTTCATAACGCTCGCGGCATTAAACAAAATAGAATATTCATAATTTCACGGTGATCTTGTTTGACATTAGCTGCACACAGACACACATATATATGTCATAAATTTTTGAAAAGCTTATTGTCTTCCCGTCAAAAAGACGTACAACTTGGTACTGACGCAAAGCATGGTAAGTGTGCAGCTCAAACAAGATCACCGTGAAATTATTAATATTAGATTTTTTTGTAATACCGCGACCGTTATGAAGTTATGATTCAGTATCTGCTTAATTTCTACACATCAGATACTGTGTGAAAGAACAATGTCTCCCGCCAAAATGAAGTACGACAATGAGTAGTTAGTCGGTTGATGGAGTATGTGTGGAGTGATGGCCAGACAGAGTTACCATTAAAATTATAAATCTTCGACACTGCGCCATCCATCAAACGTTATACATTATCAATGGTTGTTTATATGTGTGTGTGTATATATATATATATATATATATATATATATATATATATATCAGTTAAGGTAACAACTATAAAACTACGTACATAGGGTAATATTTGTTAGATTCTTTGATTAGGTAACATTTGTTGTTAACATTAAAATGTATATAGTAATACAGAAGGTGCACATGAAGGTGTTTCGCGTTGAGTGTCGAATACGACAATCATTGCACTAGTTGAGCAGATATGTGAAAGGGAGAGGGTAGGATTCGTAGTTTTGTGGTGATACCTTACTGGTAGGGAAGATATGATGTAAATGATAGATGGGCTCCATATGAACGGAAAGGGGGCCGCAGGTTTCGTAGAAAACCTGCAGCGATCTGTTGGCATTGGCACGGTATTACTTGTTTGAATTAAACGAACAGGGGAAATTCACAGAAAAGCCTGAAATTGTAGAGGACGATACCACAAATAAATCTGTAAATATCAGTCTAGAAAGTTCTGAAGCTGGATATAAATGCCTCTGCAGATATTGAAACTGTGACCACCTGCATGCCAGTCACAGACTATATCACTAGGTTACACGGCCATCCATGCTGTGGACAGTGTGTGACAATGCCCTCCCTAGTAACGAGAGAGACTACGGAACAACAAACATGAGATAATTGTAATTGTTAATTGGTTGATTAAATCACGCAATGGAATTAATTTGAATTTAATTAATTAATTGCCCAAACTGATAGCATGGGTTAATTTTAATTGTTTGAATAAATCAACTTGAATACGTTATTTGCAATTTAAGTAATTAACTTGTCTAGTTATAATTAACCGTATCTGCTATGTAATTATATGACTCCTTTTTCGTACAGAGGGTGGGCGATTCCTTGGGTGTCTCAGTAGGTGGATTGGTGAGTCGGTGAGTGGGTGGGTTGGTGAGTCGGTTAGTGGGTGAGTGGGTTGGTGGGTGGGTGAATGGGTGGATGGATTAGTGAGTGAGTGAGTGAGTGAGTGAGTGAGTGAGTGAGTGAGTGAGTGAGTGAGTGAGTGAGTAGGATTCGGGTGAGTGGGTGAATGGGCGAGTGGGTGGGTTGGTGAGTGGGTGGGTGGTTGAGTGGGTGGGTTAGTGAGTGTGTGAGTGAGTGGGTGGGTGAATGGGCGAGTGGGCGGGTTGGTGAGTGGTTGAATGAGTGGGTGAGTGAGTGAGTGAGTGAGTGAGTGAGTGAGTGAGTGAGTGAGTGAGTGAGTGAGTGAGTGAGTGAGTGAGTGAGTGAGTGAGTGAGTGAGTGGGTGAGTGGGTGGGTTAGTAGGTTTGTTAGTTGGTGGGTGAGTGGGTTAGTATGTGAACGTGTCGGTGGGTGGGTGCGTGGGTGGGTCAGTGGGTAGGTGGGTGTGTGCTTGGGTGAGAGGGTGAATGGGTCGAAGCACGCTGTTGCGATCCATTCGTAAAGATAACTAACTATAAGAATTATCGCTAATGAAAGTAGGCAATTATTATTATTATTATGAAAATGTATCATATGTAACCACATCATAAACGATTAAACATATCTTCGTTCATATTCAATATGGTACAGAAAACGAAATCAGATATTCGAAGAGAATACATCATCGAAATGCACCTACAAATTAGTTGTCACATATTATTCTAAATGTTACTTTTAAATATAATGTGTCGTAGATAAACCCATACGTTGACAATATATTGGAATTGCGTAACTACATAAACGAATAAATCCGTACATGTATGTGGCATTATTTTATTATACAAGTGCATTGTCATGCCATCACATCAGAATAATATTTTCAGACAAATTGTCATATTTACGTTATTGGGTTTACAAAATAATATAACCGGACTTAATTATGTTTATCATTTAAAACATCTCCCAGCCTACATAAAATGATTGATCAAACATCACAAATCGACATATTGTGATATAAATCACTCACAAAATACAAATAAAACATTTATAAAATAATGTCCGAGATGTAACAAACATAAATTTGTTACCTGTCCAGCAGATAAAACAAACGTAAAAAGTCAACTAAGCAAGTTTTGCTAATAAAAGTAGAATAATCTGTGACCACTCATTTGTACGTGCTTTTCGACGATGTATTCTCTTCGAATATCTTATTGTGTTTTCTGCACCATATTGAATATGCACGAAAATATGTTTAATATTTTACTATATGATATCTTTATGATATAATCATAATAATTGCGTACTTTCATTAGCGAGAATTCGTATAGTTAGTTATCTTTACAAATGGATCGCAACAGCGTGCTTCGACCCATTCACCCTCTCACCCAAGGACACACCCACCTACCCACTGAACCACCCACGCACCCACGCACCCATCCACTCACCCACCCACCCACCGACACATTCACCTACGAACACACTCACCCACCAACTAACAAACCCACTCACTCACTCACTCACTCACTCACTCACTCACTCACTCACTCATTCACTCACTCATTCACTCACTCACTCACTTACCAACCAACCAACCTACCCATTGAGACACCCAAGGACTCGCCCACCCTCTTTACGAACAAGAATTCATGTAATTACATAACAGATATGGGTTAACTATAACTAGAAAAATTAATTACTTCAATTGCAAATAACTTATTCCAGTTAATAATTTATTCAAACAATTAAAATTAACCAATGCTATCAGTTTGGGCAATTAATTAATTACATTCAAATTAACTCCATTGCGTGAATTTAATCAACCAGTTAACAAATACAACTCATGTCTGTTCCGTAGTCTCTCCCATGACTAGGGAGGGCATTGTCACACACTGGTCACAGCATGGATGGCCGTGTAGCCTAGTGTATAGTCTGCGACTGGCATGCAGGTAGTCACAGTTTCAATCTCTGCGCACGCACGCACGCACGCACGCACGCATGCATGCACGCACTCCATTCTTATACGGAACTTAATATGAATGTTGTTTTCACATTTAGCTTAGGAACGTTTTCATCTTTAGTGGACCTCCTCATGTTTCACATTTAGCGTTGATACTTTGTTACGTTTACCGGGCCTACTTTTTTCACATTTAGTGTAATTTGTTTTACATATAGCGACATTTTGACATTTAGCGTAGACGTTTTTCACGTTTAGCGGACCAGTCACATTTAGAGGAATTTTCACATTTAACAAGATTTAACAAGATTGCCATCCAGAGAATTAACTCTAGATGGCAGGTGGACAAGCAAGCCCTTTGGCTTATCGAGAGTCCAACCCTTTTATCTACATATATCCAGCCCTTCTGAGGTATGTGTCGATTTTATTTTTAAACATATTCACACTACTAGCACCTACACAATCATCAGATAATCTGTTCCATACATTCACAGTTCTTTGTGAAAATGAAAACTTTCTTACGTCTAATCTACACTGTTCCTTTACTAATGTAACTTCGTGTCCTCTACTCTTTCTATCTTTCTTAACTGAAAAAAACATATTTCTATCAATATTTTCATAACCATTCAATATTTTAAACACTTCTATCTGATCTCCTCTCAATCTCCTGGTCTCTAGTGTTGTTAAACCACATTCTTTTAGGCGTTTTTCATAACTAAGATCCCTCAGTTTTGGTATCATTTTAGTCGCTCTCCTCTGTACTCTTTCTAGCATATCTATGTCCTTCTTGCGGTATGGCCTCCACGCTTGTATACAATATTCTAAATGAGGCCTAACTATTGTTTTGTACAGCGGTATTATTAGTTATTTTTCTTTATATGCTATATTTCGCCTAATCAATCCAAGGATTTGATTTCCTTTTGAAGCTGCAATTCCACACTGCTCTGAAACCTTCATGTCAGCACTAATTGTCAGCCCTAAGTCTTTTTCTTTTACAGTAGTACTTAGTACAGTTCCCCCCATTGTATATTCTACATATTCGTTCCCATGTCCTGTGTGAAGACATTTACATTTCCTAAAATTGAACAACATTTGCCACTTTTCAGACCATTTGATCAACCTGTCAAGATCATCCTGTAAATGCTGTCTATCTCCATCACTTTTAATCCTTCTAAACACTTTTGTATCATCTGCAAATTTCAACACCTTGCTAGCTATATCATCGTCCAAATCGTTTATATATATTAAGAATAATATA
The DNA here is from genome assembly GCA_020002185.1 of Paraescarpia echinospica. Classification (NCBI taxonomy): domain Eukaryota; kingdom Metazoa; phylum Annelida; class Polychaeta; order Sabellida; family Siboglinidae; genus Paraescarpia; species Paraescarpia echinospica. The sequence goes on along the minus strand of CM034536.1, from coordinate 42,778,964 downwards.
GGTCCCAGTACTGATCCCTGTGGAACCCCACTCAAAACTGATTTCCAGTTTGAAGCCTCCCCATCAACAACTACCCGTTGTCTTCTGTCAATCAGCCATTTTTCTATCTAGTTAATTATACCATTTCCTATGCCATGGGCTTTTAGTTTAAGCAGTAATCTCTGATGTGGCACTTTGTCGAAAGCTTTTTGAAAATCTAAGTAGATGATATCTACTGGTGATCCATCATCTACCCACTTAGTGATATCTTCCAAAAAACATAACATATTTGTTAAGCATGACCTCGCTTTTAGAAACCCATGTTGAGATGGGTTTATCAAGTTATGTTTAACAAGAAAATCCACCATGTGATCTTTAATTAGTCTTTCTAATAATTTACAAATCACCGATGTTAAACTAACTGGTCTATAATTATTTGACTTGTTTCTCGAACCTTTTTTAAATAACGGTATAATGTTTGCTTCTTTCCATTCTAAAGGAACCACTCCCTCTTCTAATGACAAGTTGAAAACTGTTGCAAGCGGTATGCTAATTTGTTCTACAATTTCCAATAGTAGTTTGGGTGGAATACCATCCACTCCATGTGATTTATTATCCTTCATAGCCCTGATTTTCTTAGCTACCATTTCTGGGGTTACAATTAACTGTCTTAAATAGTCTGATTCTGCCCCCTTGAACTTAGCCTCTGGTACTGGCAGTGAACTAGTGTCTTCTCTGGTAAACACTGAACTAAAATATTCATTCAGGTCTTCTGCCATTAAGAATCCTTCTGATATTACATTTCCAGCACTATCTTCTAGAGGACCGACCTTATCCTGAACTTTCTGTTTGCTTCGAATATATGCATAAAAACTCTTGCTGTCACGTTTTATATTACAAGCTAATTTATGTTCATAGCTTCTCTAATTTCAGCTGTAGCTTGGTTAAGTGCTTCGTTATAACTGTTGTAGTCTTCATCATTTCCAGTACATCTATATGACTTCCACATCATTTGTTTATACTTAATTTTTCTAATGGCTTCTTTCGATAAGTGTTTCTTTTTGGACCGTTTCCCTTGTTTTTTGAAGGGTACAAATTTATCGACTATGCTCTTAATTTTATTCTTTAATATATTCCAGCATTCTGTTGCTGTCTTATTTTTAGTGTGTTATTCCAGTCTATCTTTGCTAAATATTTCCTCAAGTCCTTATACCTTCCTTTGTGGAAATTTCTCCTATACTGTTTTTTACTATTCCTTTCTGATTTTACTTTGATGGTAAAATGTATATGGCTGTGATCGCTACTCCCCAGTGGCTCACATATCTTGACATTGTCAACTAATTCATTCTGTGAGGACAAAACTATGTCTAACACATTATCACCCCTGGTTGGTTCTAGCACATGTTGAGAAAGGAAAGTATCTTGAACTAAAACTAAAAACTTGTGGTCCTCACTCCCCAAAGATTTAAGAGATTTCCATTGTATATGCCCGTGGTTAAAATCCCCCATATAATACAGTCCCGTTTGCTTACTTCCCTTATAGCGTTTTGTATTTTTTCATTCTCTTCTATGCTTATTTTTGGACTTCGATAAACTAACCCAACTGTTAACGTTAAGTTTCCTGTAACTATGTTACACCAAACAGCTTCTTCGCAATCTGTTTCTCTTTCTAATTTTATTTCATAAGCCTGGATATATTCTTTAATATATAAAATAACTCCACCTCCCTTTCTTCCTATTCTATCTTTTCTAAACATTACATATCCTGTCAGTCCCAATTCAGCATCTGATATATCGGTGGTGTTCCAGGATTCGGTTATACCTATTATATGAGGGTCAATATCTTCTACCATAATGTTTAGTTCATTTCTTTTGTTTACCATATTCCTTGCATTTAAACAAACACATTTATATCCAGCTTCAGAAGAGTTTTCTAGACTGTTATTTGCTGATTTATTTGTGCTGTCTTTATCTATGCCTCCATTTTCAGGCTTTTCTGAGAGTCGCCCCTGCGATTCTAGTTTAAATAGATGCAACCTGTCCCACTGTCAACAGATCGTAGCAGGTTCTCTGAGAAAACTTCTGCCCCCTTTCCACTAAGATGGAGGCCATCTCTCATGTACATATCTTCCCTCCCAACAAAGTATCCCCATAAATCTGTGAATCCCACGCCCTCTTCTTCACACATCTGCTCAACTAGTGCATTGGTCGCCATCCTCTTACAGTTTCTGTATGTTGCAAATTATTAATAATAACAGTCAATAGGCTTTTTTACAGGAACAAGCAGTTCATATGATATGAATATGTTCTCAAAATACTTCACGGATAAGAATGCTCATATTCGATCACGTTTTATCATTAATGATGATGATTAAGAGTTTTCTTAAAAGCCGATTGTTGGTAATTTACTGCAATGTTTTACACCTGCAACTATTAGTGAAGTTCGCACTATCATAAAAAGTGCCGTAACTAATCAATCGTGTGATCTTGACCCTTTTCCAACATTTTTACTGAAAAGTTGCATAGATCAACTGGTTTGTCCTATTACATATATTATAATTACATCAACATAGGATTTATAAAAACAGTGTGTGCATAAATTACCGAAAGAATAACCGTCATATCTCTAATTTCAGTTTTCCGTCGAAGATATTGGTAAGGGTTGTTGTTAATCGCCTCCATGAATGTATTGATACAGAGCACTTATCAAGTGATCTACAATCTGCATCTAAGCGATTTCGTTCAAATGAGAAAGCTCTTGTAATACACAATGACATTGTATGCAATATGGATAATAGCAAAAATAGATAAGCGAGCGAAAATGAACAACTCGGAACACGTCCAAAACATGAAATTCTACGGTCGCTAGCACCCTTATGGTTCGTCCTGTCCCGACGATTTTGGTATCATTTTAAAGTATGCACGTTTTGTTAATCTAGCGTAATTTATTGTTCCCGGTAACCGTTCATATAACACCTATAAACCGACTTACAATGCTGTCGTTTTCGGTGTTCTGTACTGTTCCGAACGATGTTGTCGGCGGGTACAATAATCTTCCGATTGCGGCGCTGTTTTCCTCATTTGCATAGGTTCAGACAAGCGCACTTCACCATTTCTTGATTTCATGTTATAAGCTCCACCCACTTTTAAACTGCAACGAAACTGGTGTGCTTTGATCACAGCAAAACCGATAAATATGTACGTCGGCGTGACGTCACAAAAACGTACGGCAACCAAAGGGTCAACATTTGTTGCGTTGGTTGGTTGATATTCGTGATTGTGACGTCATACCTACTTCGCGTATGCCATTTTAGCAGCCATTTGAAAATGGGTGGAGCTTATACAATGAAATCATATAGTGATGCATCAATCGGTAGATTGGTGCACAGTGTCGACGAAACAACATCGTCCGCAGTGTCTAAGACACCGGAACCGGCGCCGTTGTATGTCCGTTTATAGTTTATTTTAGGAATGACTATCAGGAAACCATTATATATATTTGGATAGCAGAAATCGTACCCTTTCAAACAATATCAAGATTATTTGGATCGGACGAACCGTAATGGTACAAGCAATCGTTCAAAAAAGCATTTTTGGGACATGTTTTTAGTTGTTCATTTTTCGCTCGCTTGTCTATTTTTTATAATAGTAAATTGACTGATCTCACCTTACTAGATCTATCAACTATTTTCGATACAATTGATCATGACATTCTTTTACAGGGCCTCCATGGACACATTGGGATTTCTGACACAGCTATTCAGTGGCTTAGGTCGTATTTGTTAGACCTATGCCAAAGCATTAATACATTTGGTTCATTGTCTTGCCTAGGACTTCTTCCATTTGGTGTCCCACATCGTTCCGTTCTTGACCCAGTTCTGTTTAGCTTATACACTACTTGCCTTAGTCGACGCATTACTAATCATAATATCAATCATCATGTGTATGCTTATGTTCCACAGATGTAAATATCACTTTCCACAAAATATGCACGAGCATCTCTATCAACTTTAATTGATTGTCACACCAAATTCTTGCTGTGGATGGAAGCAAGTAAATTGAAGCTAAATCCAGATAAAACGTTCTGATCTAATTATTATTGGCAAAAAAACAACGAAACAAGTTTGTTAAAAACTTTCCAGTTAAATTCTTTGCAAATCCTGTTTCTACAATATTCGTTATTTCCGTCTAATTCGTCCAAATTTTTTATATACTGCTAGAACAACATCAGTAGTCCTATTTTGCAGTCGTCTTGACTACTGAAACTTACTCCTAAATGATATTACTAAAACGGACTTACTGAAACAACAAACTGTGCAAAATTGTTTAAGACGTGTGATGACTAAAACCCGTCGTTTCTCATCACCACTGCCCCTACGTAAACAGTTGCACTGGTGTCCGTATCACATAACCATCGTGTTAGTCGCATTATGTTATAACCACTAATGCAGGTTAAAACAATCCGATGTCATTGCAGGTTGTAACGCATTGATTACGTCTTGAAATATGACAATGGTTATTTAATCATTTTTGGTCAAACATTACAATTTGTGATATTAAACTGGCCCATTTTGGACCAGAAATAAAAACAAACTGGCGGCTAAAACCTCATTTCGTAATCAGTGACCTGTGTGAAGAATATTAAACAGGTTGGCGTCTCATAATTTACACAATAGGCCTTAACAGTTTCTTAAAAATAAAGTCAAATTTGATTTTAAGTGAAAAATGGCCCATACTGCACAAACATGGTATCCCATGTCTACTTTGAGGTGTCAATTAAGCCGGATATGATATGTTTGAAAGGGGCCCCAGGAGCTGGAGAGGCTATCGCCAACAAAAGGCGCACAGTACTTACATTTTGCTCGTTCAAATTTCCAGACAAAGATGTGGCTAATGGCAGATGCAGCAATGCAAACAGCCGTACCATCGGGTTAGCATAAAAACGTAACCGTGGGATTAGCGCAAGTTTTTTCAAGACTTCAGGCAATTTCAGATGCTTTCTCTGAGCTTTTAAGATACGTTGCCACCACATGTGACTATCCCATCACAGGTAACCGCCACCTCACACCCCAAAGATAACTGTCCCACCAAAGGTAGATGTCACATCACAGATAACTACCCCTTCTCCCAGTTAAGGTAACTGTCCCCCTTTCCCACCACAAGTAATTGTCCCCTATCCTACCACCTGTAACTGTCCCACCAGATGTAACAGTTCCATCGCAGGCAAATGCCCTAAATTAATAACTGATGTATCCAGTACGTTGTGGTACGTCACAATCAAGTTTGCGCGTGACCGCCGTCAAGCTTTGCCTTTGCCACCAATGTTGATACCGGTTATAATACGTGAATTGACATATCCATCACGTGACCTGTTGCCTAGCAAAACGTCCGTCAAGCCATCAGAAAACCTGTGACGTGTTCGGACATTCCGTCGTATATATTGTTGAGATTCTGGTCACAAAATTGTTTCTTTATGACAAAAACATGAGGCAAAGTTTTTAAAGTGACAATTGTGTGCGGGAATATTTGATTTATGAGATGTCATGCAGCAATAGTAATGTAATTTACATGATAGTCATTTTCAACATTGTTAGAAAAGGCAAAGCTAGATGGAGGTCACGCGCAAAAAATTCGATTGTGACGTAGGCAAACCGCGACGTACTGGATACATAAATTACAATACTATTGCCGCATGACATCTCGTAAATCAAACATTCCCGCATAGTACATTTGCCACATTAAAATTTTGTCTTATGTTTTTGTCACAAAGAAACACTTTTCAGACCAGAATTTTTTTTTTAATGTCCGAACCCACCACGTGTGGGCATCCATTCTTAATGGCATGACGGAGGTTTTGCTAGGCAACAGATCACGTGTTTTGTAGGTCAATTGATGTATGCAGTACTAACAGCTACAATAATAATGATTATAGTTGTCAGTTGTCGAGTTCGACGCACAGAGTATTATATTTACAATTGATAATAGGTTATATATTATATGTTGTTAAATCAGTAGTAAGCATCCTTGCTGTAACTGAGACCTGACTCAGACCACAAGATACAGCTGCATGCATTGGTGACGTTTCTCCTTCTGGTTACATCTTTCACCATCGAACACGTTTAGTCGGACGTGGTGGTGGTGAAGGCTTTCTAATATCACAGCAGTTCAAAGTTAAATTACATTCCAACCCTGAAAACTCCAGTTTTTAGTCCATCTGTGCTGAAATTTCAGTTTCTTCTTTCTCCGCATACTTTGTTCGTATCTATCGCCCTCCAGGACACCCAGCAAATTTCTTTGAAGATTTTCAGGATCTATTAGAAAATCTGGCAACCATTCATTCAGAATTTTACATTCTTGGTGATTATAATCTTCATTTGGATATACCTTATACAAATACAACTACGTTTGATGATATTCTGGCATCTTTTGAATTTAAACAACATATTACCTTTTCGACACAAATACATGCCCATTAGCTTGATATCTTGATAACCCGTTCAAAGTGTAATACTATCCAAACAACTACTGTTTCAGATGGGTTATCAGACCATCCTATTGTCATTGCTAATTTTAACGTTTCTGTAACTCCATTAGAGTCGAGACACAGTGTGTCTTATAGAGCCATTCACATGATTGACTTTACAGCTTTAATGGCTGATATCCTTAAATCTGACCTTATTACAGATCCAAAAGAACATATATCTGACTTATGTAAACAGTACTGTCAAATACTAAATGCATTACTTAACAAACATGCACCTATAAAATCCAAATGTGTGTCAGAAACGCCACCGGCTCTGGATGACTTCCGAAATTATACTATCTAAAATGCGTTATTAAGAGCGTGTATGGCGCAATTCACGCTAGCCTTTAGACAGGCCGCGCTATTCAAAGCAATGTCACCTCTGTAACAGACAAATGGCCAAAGCTAAATCAGATTATTATACAAATATGGTCATAAATAAGTATGATAGTCCGCGTCAGTTATGGAACTGCATCAATAACATTCTACATAGACGGCCTGCTCCAGCGCTATCTGACTATGTGTCAATTAACTCTCTATGTGACTCGTTGTCTAGTCACTTCATGAATAAAATCAGTATTAGTCGTTCTGCTTTCCCAGATCATACTTTACGTAATGTCAATGTGGACTTTCCGCAGGTAAATTATCTACTTGTATCATTAGAACCTGCAACAGTTGATGAAGTTAGGAAAATAGTCATGTCCTCCCCAAATAAATCTTGTGAAGTTGATCCATTTCCAACAATATTGCTAAACGCATATCTCGATACATTAATTGGATGTACAACAAATATTATAAATGCATCACTTTGCTCTGGATATTTTCCTGATGATTGCCCAAGTCACTCCACTTCTTAAGAAGTCATATCTGCCTAAACAAGACTTAAACATTCATATACCTATTTCTAACCTCAACTATATTTCCAAAATATTAGAAAAGTCGTCTAAGGTCACACATTAGCACACATTTTTTAACTAATGTGTCACAATCAGCATATAGACAGTTTCATTCAACAGAGACTGCCCTCTTAAAGGTTCATAATGACATTAACAATGGTAATGTAACTACACTTACCTTACTAGATCTCTCTGCTGCTTTTGACACGATTGAACCCAACATTCTCAATGAACGCTTATTAAAACGGTACGGCATACCTGACATAGCCCTAAGCTGTTATCTTCATATCTAACTGATAGATACCAAACTATAAACATTGGGGCTTGCTTTTCGGCTTCACTGCCAACTCAAACATTGGTGTTCCCTAAGGTTATGTTCTTGGGCCTTTGCTTTTTACTCTTTACACCACGCCACTAAACTATGTTACACAAAGACATAAATTGGATCATCATCTTTATGCTGATTATACTCAGATCTACATTTCGTTGGCTAACCCGGATACAAATCGCTCCCTTAACCAACTTAGTGATTACCTCCAAGATATCGTCCACTGAATGACTGACAGCAAGTTGAAATTAAATGCAAATAAAATTGAATTGATCATTATTGGTAATCCAAACGTAGTACACTTGATGGTTTTCCCTACGCGTATTTGGAATCAGCATATCACGCCAGCAACATCAGTGCGGAATCTAGGAGTGATCTTTGATAGTAACGTTAATTTCCAACAACACATATCTTCAAAGTGTTGCTGCTGTTTTTATCATATTTGTGATCATCACCATATTTGCCGGTATATGTCATTTTTTGTTGCTAAAACTATTGCAACAGCGCTTGTTAACCGCAGACTTGACTATTGCAATTCCCTCCTTTATAGTATTGCTAGCAAGAATATTACAAAACTTCAACATGTCCAAAATTGTCTGGCAAGGGTAATTACAAGACCTCCTCATTTTTCTCAATCTGTACAACTTTTGAAGTCTTTGCATTGGCTTCCTGTACGATATCATATAATAGTTAAGATCTGTACCATTACATACCAGACACCGTCCAGAAAGCAACCATCTTATTTGCATTCACTGCTTACTCCTATAAAAAAACCTATCCAGCTTCGATCATTTATGTCTGACCTACTTTTTGTTCATAGAGTGAACACTGACATTGGAACTAGGGCTTTTTCTGTTGCTGCACCAACTCTTTGCAATATGCTTCTTCTTAGTGTTAGATCAGTTGAAAATATTACAAAATTCCGTCGTCATTTAAAAACGTATCTTTACAACCTTTCTTATCCACCATAACTCCCCAGCGCCTTCTGTTGACAATTGGAATACAGCTTATGTATTTTGAGATTGAGCAATCCTTTTGTTTTTGTACGCCTCTCAGCTTGGTTTCCAAGGATTTAGGCGCAATATAAATTATCATATTATTATTATTATGTCTTGCTAGACAATGGTTTGTACCGTGATAGTCAATGTGGTAATGTACATCGCCAGGAGTGGCTTAGAAGTCCTACTCTGGTATGGCAGTCGCTGCCGCACTTGTGACAGGCATAGGCAGTTGGCTGAGAAGATAATGCAGTATTGGTAGATCTTTGCTAAATGATTGCACAATTATTGCTTGAATACGATGTAAACTGCTGATTAATAACGTCGCCGCAGTTCCGCTCGTATTGCTGCATGACTTATAATCAGAATCCGTATTGGCCGAGTTGACTTGGAAACAAGATGGCGAGCGTTGGTGTTGCCCTGGTGAAGACTCCTCAACCGAACACAATTTCTACTCTGTTGAATGATGATTACTAACCCGGACATATGTATTAGAATTGTAAAGGTACACGGAGCTGTTGCATGTTTAAACCACACGAAATGTACATGAGAATCAAGGTACATTTTGAATTTGATATTGTGTGCACTCGACCGGAACATCTGCCACTGAACATGTGCTAATGCTGGGTGCAACTGTACCTACTGGATCTGACAAAATTGCGAAATACCCCTCCACTCAGACAGACCGTGGTGTAAACATGACAACTACACGTGGTAGTGGAAGCGTCATCTGGTGTCTCAATAACCATTGACAAAGAAAACTATATCAATTGCATGTTGGCTGCTCTTAACAGTAAAGAAGTGATTGATAAACTTCAAGCTGCTGTAGTCAATAATTTCTATATAAATGTTGGTTCTAACCTAGCAAAAAACATGCTACAGAACCAAACAGATCCTATGTCATACATAAAAAACAGTAATATGAAAACAATATAATCTTGAACCGGTAACTAAAAATGAGGTATCAGTAATATTAAACTCTCTCAAAGCATCGTCCCTTGGATGAGATGACATTTCCTCTAACGTAATAAAACAAACATATAATAGTTTTATTAAACCATTGACATACTTATATAACTTATCTATAAATACTGGAATATTCCCAGATGAATTAAAGATAGCAAAGGTAATACCTATTTACAAAGCCAAAGAAAAAACGTATTGATTAACTACTGGCCAATTTCAATATTATCTACTTTTTCTAAAATATTGGAAAGACTAATGTATAACAGATTGTCAAATTGTATTAATACGCATAATATTTTGTATAAATATCAGTTTGGTTTTCAAAAAAATCACTACTAACATGGCACTTATAACCATTGTAGACAAAATATCAGAAGCCTTACAAAACAAACAATTTGTGCTAGGGGTGTTCTTAGATTTATCTAAAGCATTTGATACAGTTGACCATGACATACTGTGTCAGAAACTCCAATGTTATGGTATCCATGGCATAGCCAGTGATTGGATTAAAAGTTATTTATTTAATAGAAGTCAATATGTGTACTACAATAACACTAGCTCCAAGAAGCAAACTATTACTTGTGGTGTACCGCAAGGTTCAATCTTGGGGCCATTGCTTTTTCTATTATGTATCAATGATATTGCTAGTGACTCAGATATTTGTTTTCCATATTATTTGCTGATGACACTAGTCTGTTTATAAATGGTGATCATTTGGATGATATAAGTAACAAAATGAACTTTGAATTAAAAAAATTATAATTTGGCTAAATGCCAACAAACTATATTTAAACATTGATAAGACCCAATACATGATATTTAAAACACAAAACAGAAAATATACCAAACCAACAACTCTTAAAATTAATAATAATGCTATTAAACAAGTATCTTCTACGACATTTCTTGGTGTGACTATTGATAGCAAACTCAACTGGGATGAACACATTAACAAAGTTAAATATAAAATTTCTAAAGGTGTTGGCATTCTCAACAAAGCCAAAAGATTATTAACTAGATCATGTTTGGTAACCGTGTATTACTCATTTTTATTCACTTGACGTATTGTATCGAAGTATGGGGAGGTGCATTTGACTCATATTGTTCAAGTATTATTAAGATTCAAAAGAAAGTAGTGAAAATGCTTGTCTCAGCTAATAGAATAACTCATACAAACCTATCTTTAAATTATTAAATATCTTAACTTTCAGACAATTGTAATATATTCAATACAAATATTTATGTATAAATACAAGATGGGTCTTTTACCAACAATCTTTGAAAATATGTTTACACTTAATTAAGATGTCCATCGTTATAACACAAGACAATCTGCACAAATTCATATATCCAAGGCTACTTTAGAAATAAGACTTCGTGCTATATGAAATAAGGGTGCTATTATTTGGAATCATTTCAGCACAAGAATTACGTTTTACGACTTACTCAATAATTAGTTACAAATGTATACTTAAGCAAATTATTTGACACAATGATGTTAATATATAACATCATTTTCAACCACGATTATATATTCTTCAACTGCACGCTGTTTTTGTTTTCAATATAATGATATTTACATTGAAATATACAAAAGGGAGTAATACTAACATTATATAATGTTCTTCCCTTGTTGTGCTCATTATGTTATTATATATGATTTGTCTTAATTTGATTTGTATTGTATGTATTGTAATGAGTTACAATAAATTTGATTTGATTTGAGTTCATACGTATTGCGGCCGAGTTCATCAGTACTGGCCGAGTTCATCAATAATGCTACGTTATGACGTTATCATAATTCCAAACGCCATCATGATTTGGCACATACATTCCATTGTTTGGGAATGGAGGTAAATAATCGCATAAATTAATAGTCACGTCATTGCCAGTTCAAAATGTCGAAGTTCGGTTAGAGAGCGAATTTAACGCATACAGGTTAAAGGGGTGGATTCAATGTTTCAAATCCCAGGGGCTCCTGCCCAGATAGCACACCTACGGTGGGCCGACAGCGGGCCGAGAGCGGCAAACTTATCTGACCGCTGTCGACATCCGCCTGCGGCCGAGCGAATTTTGTCCGGCGGCTCGTCTTCGGGCCGAGTGCGTCTCATAGTCGGCTAACGATATTGTGCCGATAGTTAGCCGTTCATAGGCCGATTGTGCCTACTTTTGCTAAATGTGTGTATATGTATGTGTTTTCAAGCTATAAGACCAAATTATACATATGAACTTGTGTTATTGGTCTTATAACTTGGATATTTCAATAATATGCACCAAGCATTAATGATAAAATGTGCATTAATTTATACACATTCGGGAATGTCTTGGGATTAAGTGGAATTTGGAAGTTCAAAACAATAAGACTAATACAGTAATTGATCACTTAGGAACATGACAAATATAAAGCTGCTTCAAAACGAGAATGTATATCGAATATCCCATCCAAATAGTATAAACCAAAATTAAATACAGAAACAATTTCAATGCATATAACAAACAAACAATTTAATACAAATAAATCAAAAGCAAAGTTGTAATTAGTGTTCATTGATTGCTGTCGCACTTGACAATTCAAATATTTTATGAAACGGTTGCTTAATTATTATAGTCCATAAACTCTTTTTAAGTTGTTTGAAGCACAGTGATATGGTTTTATATATAAATAAAGTGACACGTAACCAAAAGTGTGAACTTGCAGCAGTGTAACCTTTGTAACTCACATTGCTGTCATCATCCTGCTCAACCTATGATGACAACACTTGGTGGCAACATCCATCTGTGCTCCTTCAATAGTTCCTCAATAGTTCCTCACTGTCCGTAGCACGACAATAGGAAATAAAGTCGCAATAAAAGTTACATGGAAAAGTTACAACATATAAGGTCATTGAAAAAAGTCACAATACGTCGACCAATTATGTACATGGCGTCGCGTACAGATCGCTAATATATTGCTACTTTAAGCAGACCACAGCCGGCCTGCTTAATGTTTTAACTCTGGTTTCTTGGATAATATATTTAGTTCTTTATTCTAACTGTTACCATACGTAGTTTAACCATAAATATAATGTTTGTAATTATTTACACTCAAACATGGTGGTGATGTTGAGCACATTGTTTTCACTCAAACATGGTGGTGATGTTGAGCACATTGTTTTCACTCAAACATGGTGGTGATGTTGAGCACATTGTTTTCACTCAAACATGGTGGTGATGTTGAGCACATTGTTTTTACACGTCGTGTATTGTAACTCGCGTTTTGGTCTCATCCGAAAAACGTTATAGTTGTGAAATCGAGCAAATAATAGAGCCTGCAACCACTATACTAATAAATGATATTACTATATAGAAAATGTTTGTATATGGTAATAGGACTTCATAGATACGCAACCTTTGTAATTTTACCACGTTTATAGATTGGCGCAGTTTTGAACATTGATCACTTGATGGTGGTGACCTTGTTTGTCCTTCACTTCACACCTATTGCACTACTTCATATCTACCCATCGTATCCTCTATGTACGGCGAGACAGTATACTTTCCAAAGGTATATGACATGGTCATGAGTAGATAGGTAACGTATACGCAACCATTGATCTTGTATAACGTTTGAAGGATGGCGCAGTTTCAAAGATTTATCATTTGACGGTAACTCTGTTTGACCGTCAGTTAAGGTAACAACCATAAAACTACTTACATAGAGTAATATTTGCTAGATACTTTGATTAGGCCGGCGGCACCGTAATATTTTCTACACCATTTTCGTTCGGCCGCCAGAGGAGGTTTTTGTGCACCCCCAGACTCGCTTTCTAGATCCACCGGTGCCTCGTCCTGGTATCGATTCCGGGATATCGCACTTGCTTCTCGAGAGCTCTACCACTGACTTGATCTGTCCCTATGCCGAGTTCGGTTAATCGTAAACATTCTCCGTGCCACTATTGTTAGTGTTGTGCCTTCGTCTTCTGTTTTTTCCGTTTAACTATTGAGTAGATGTGTTGGTTGTGACAGTGATGGTGTGTTTGGGGGAGGGGTGTGCGTATACATGTGTGTAGCTCGTCTTTCAAGATAAATTTTTTGACAGGACCTATCCTCTACTTTTAGAAACTGATACGCAAGTATTATATGAGGGAACTATTCGTCTATGACTGCTTCTGCAACCGAACTATATGCAACAGGTCTATATGATTAACGATTAGACCAGGTTAGATTTATGGTTTAGTGAAAGAATTGCTTCCTTGGTGTGATCGTTTTTCATTTTTATAATTGTTATGTAATAGTAATAGTTTTGGGTGTAGCTTCATGTTTCATGTTGCTGGGAACAACACAAAACGACAGATACATCCGAACTAGACGAATTAGAAGTTACGCGCAATTTCGAAACTTGGGCAAATTCGTTCATCTCACTTTGCCACCGTCTTTCGGAAGAGACACTGAAAGTCGTTGATATTTCCACTTGTCTTTGCCAGAGAAGAAAAGGCCATTGGCTCAAAGTAGTGGTGCTGACTTGCATAAAGACAGACCGAGATAACCTGCCAATGCATTAAGAAGCTAATGAACCGTCATAGTCGCAGTCGCAAAGTCCAGTGACACGGAGGGACATCGGTCTACATGGTGATATGGATGTCGCTTCACTAACCTATATACATATGTGGAGATTAACACATGATGTAACTGAATATACAGTCATTCATTCACTATCGAAACTTGACCCTTTTCCGCAACACAACATTATAATTGATCAATTGACTGTGAGGGACCGGCACCTGTGGTTTGTGATAGTGATGATGTTAAGCCATGTGATGTACGTATATCTCTGTCTACAAACTTCAGGAAAAAGCTTCACTGTTCTTGTTTGATATGCCACAGGTCATGCATGCATTGATGGCATAGAATACCGCATCATTCTACATCTTGGTCATGATCGATCTTCCGTATAGTACTGAAAGTTGTAACATACTCTAGGCAAATAATCTTTAAAAGGCTCTAGAATACAGATTATAGATACCTAAATGTTACAAGCTGTCATCAATGTCAGAGTCTATATATATATATATATATATATATATGTATGTATATATACACACACACATATATATATATATATATAAACTTCGGCTAAGTCTAATTCAATCGGACCGAGTGATTTAATCCGAGTTATGCGAAAATACGACTTAACCGAAGATTATATATGTCCCAGCGCTAACACCAAAGGCAGCCCTCTATAAGCCCTTAGGTACTTGTTAATAACGTTTGAACGTGACTGGATGCTGCGGTAATTTTACATACGTTGGTATCCTCAAACAACACACAACATTACTAGAACAGTGCTACGTTTTGGCACGAATCTCTAACGTACGTTGTTGCCTGAATAATTATTTATATCTAAATGTCAGTCATCTTGCTCTGCGAAAGTCTTTGTTGTGACTGTCTCATGAGAATATCCTCGTACTCGTCGGTCAACTCTTCGATCTCACTGTTGCCGAGCGTCAAACAATTGTGTCTTATGGTTCATAAAACAGCATGTGTGCCACTGAGTGCATGTGTGCCACTGAGTGCATGTTGTTATCAGACACCAAGATTTTGTTCCATCATCATCGCTCAGTAAACCGCCTGCGTCGAAATGTCGTACGGTTTCAATGATCTGCTCGTTATTTAGAGTAGCCGAAGTTTCTAGGGGAAGCCGGGGCACAGTGAATTAAGGGGCACAGTGAACCAGGGACTATTTTAGAAAATGGACAAGGGGGAATCCCGAGATGACATCATCATTGTTTGTGTTTATCTATCCATGAATTGTCACTTTGTGGCTTCAAGATATCTACAGACAAAACAGCAAGGTAAAGTATGTTTTAGGCATCAAAAGTAAATTTCCACAACTTATGTTTGTGTGCCACATCTTTGAGATCATCCAGAAGTAGTAACCCAATCATGTTGTAGTATCTAGAGTGTTTATTTGTGAGATTACTGAATGGGTGTTTCCTTCGAACTAAAGCAGCTTGTGAGCTGATGAGGCAGTTTAGACAAGGGCTCAGACTCCTTTTGAATTAAGGTAACAAGGGATTTGTCTAATATTGTTATAATGTAGTCCAACATAATGATTATGTGACTATATGTGATGTGCTTTCAATATTGTAATAGCATAATTTTTTTTTAGGAAGGCCTAAAATTGTTATAAACAGAAAGAGAAACGAGAGGAAAATTGGCAAGACTGATGAACAAACGATGAAGATGGTATTAAGAATTCGATGTTGCGTCGCTCTTTGGAGAAGTTTAAAAAGACTGCAAATAATCTGATGGCTTATGCGCCGAACTATAGTTGCAGGCAGGTGTTCACCGCTGACGAAGAGGTGGTTTGGAAGGACTATCTCGTGAAAGGTTTAGAAATCCAATATGGGCTGACTAACCCACAAGTCAGGGAGTTAGCCTATGAGCTTGCAGGTTCGGAACAGGAAGAACATTCCTGCGTCAAGGGTGCAAAACAAGCGTGCCGGTGAGGATTGGTTTTCCAGCTACATGAAACAATTTCCAGAGTTAACCTTACGTCGCCCTGAAGCAACTAGCCTTTCCCGAGCAACCAGCTTCAATACAACACATGTGGGAGAATTCTACAAGAACTTGGAGACGGTTCAGAAGAAATACGAATTCACCCCAAGTGATATCCACAACGCCGACGAAACTGGGTACTCCACTGCTGGGAACTCAATCCCTCATTCATGATTTTTCAGCGTGTCTTTTTTAAGGAGATAATGCTGCACGGTGCCCCACCATGGAACTGTTGGAGCTGCTCATCAAAGTGGCTGGATGACGGCTGAGA
This sequence comes from Paraescarpia echinospica, assembly GCA_020002185.1. Lineage (NCBI taxonomy): Eukaryota > Metazoa > Annelida > Polychaeta > Sabellida > Siboglinidae > Paraescarpia > Paraescarpia echinospica. Next base: position 42,762,466 of record CM034536.1, on the reverse strand, counting down.
ACTGTTCTGTACATGAAACATTTCACCAAGTTCACGAAGTGTTCGCCGGAACACCCCGGACTACTGATACTCTACAATAACGACACGCATTTGTCTATTGAATGCATCGACCTGGCAAATGATCATGGAGTGGTTATGCCAACCCTCCCCCACATTGTAGCCATAGGCTACTGCCGCTGGACCCTACAGTGTACGGGCCATTCAAATCCGCCTTCAATAGGGCAGCCGACGCGTTCATAATAAACCATCCTAGACATCCGATCACGATTTATGATATTGGTGAGACTGTAGGCTCTGTATACTCATTGGCGTTCACTCCGATGAACATCGTAACCGGTTTCAAGTGTACAGGCATTTGTCCGTACAACCCGAATATCTTCTCTGACGAAGATTTTCTCTGCTCATATATCACCGACAGAGACTTCGAGGAAGACCCAGGCGAAGAAATAGGCCTACCAGTTCCCAAGCCTCCTGCTGTCCCGGCAACATCAGCAAGTGTTGCTACACTAAGCGTCCCCGAGGAGCAGCCAGTTGCATCAACACCAAGCATCCCTGAGCCAGTTGCGTTGACATCGTCCAACAATTAAGAGAAAGTAAGCCTATTCAGCCCGACTGTGCAGGAAGTCACTCATCTTCACCGATACCCTTGTGAAGGGACAATTAAGGGCAGCTCGTGAAAAAAGGATGCAAAAGAAGGGCAAGGCAAAGCAAAAAGGTGGCAGAAAACCCAAAAAGCTGAAATTTAAACTGAATGTGTTACTGGACATTTCTGAAGACAAATGTGTGGACCATACAGTTATTCTGTCCATCTACCATGAATCAGCCTATGTGGCATCTGTTATTAAGTTTAAAGTTTATATAAATTTTATTCAAGTAAATTAAAGTGAATTTCATTCACGTTAATGAGAGTGATTCACTGTGCCCTGGAAGCCGATTCACTCTACCCTGGTACGGGGGCACAGTGAATCACTTGGACTTTTTTAAATGTCTCACATTTTCTCCCGCTTTTGTAGTAGTTTAGAAGTGCTTCCGGTTTCATTTTATTCCACGCTGACTTCAGGGCAATGACGACGTCCACGATAGTCCAACTTCTTCAGAAAATGGCGCGACTCCTTCTAATGCCTCTAGTCTCATTGGTGTCTACTACGTACCAGTAAAGGAACGTCATTTCCTTGGTAATACCAGCGTCCATTGGCTGGGTGATGCTAGATGTGTTGTGGAGCGCAGTGGTGCAGTGGATAGAGCTTCGGACTCTCCACCGAGAGAACACGGGTTCGAATCCTGTGCTGCGATATCGAACCTTGGGCAAATTCGTTCACTCTTCGTTGCTTCAGTTCACTCAGCTGTATGGATGAATACTTGGCTATAGACAGTGGTGGATATTTGTGTACGAATAGTCTTCGCGCATTGGTTGCAACGTAGCTGGATGTTTCCCAGAGAAGTTGAGATGGTGTTCGATTGAACAGGTCTGCCAGGGAGTAAAGTGTAAAGTGCTTTGAGCAGTCACTGGTCCTGGATACTACGCTATATAAGAACGTATCTTTTTTAAGTTTTTAAATGAGCATTTCAAGTCCAGCACAACGTTGTTGTTGCTGTCTGGATCATTTCCTGGGAATAGTCGTTACACTTTTAGTTCATCTGGTATATGTACTCCAAGCAATCACGTTATGTTTGTTGAATACTTAGGCGAGGAAAACACATTATCTCGGATCAAATGGATCGACCCAGATAGTCCTAGTTAGGCGAAGATCCGATTTACATAATCGGCCTTAGAAAATGTTTATGGGAAATACATTAGTAATCAACCGTTCCTCAGAATTATGTCTGAGTTGAGCAAAGATCCAACTTAGGCGAGGTTTACTGTATTTTGCAAAATGGTTTCACGCATTTTTCAAAGTCTTTCAACATAAACATAATCGGGTCTACATCTACAAACGGTATGGCTACGCTGCTAAATATTAGCATGTGTGGAATAATAAGGCAAACACATACACGCACGCACGCACGCACACACGCACATACGCACAAACACACACACACACACACACACACACATGCACGCACAGTAAATTGAAAAGCGAATTTAAAGGACACCCCACACACACACAAACTTACGCATGCACGCACTTCCAAAATTTAAATTTGAGAAGAAATCTCACAATGATTACATTCTGGAGAAGCAAAATATTAATTTGTTCAAATATGTTTTCAAGATTAATTGTTTGTGATAGCGACACGTCTAGAGTTTGTAAATTTACTACCGTGACAGGCCATTTGTTGTCTCCACGATAGGTGGTGAAGTCCAATCAACTACCCACCCGTACGTAATCCAAGACGTTTACGAAGTTTGTGAACTTTTGCGAACACCATTAATATGAGCAGAGGTTCACGAGGTTAGATAGTCTTCTCACTTAACTGCAATCTTTCATCAACATTTCGCTGCAAATTATTAATAATAACGGTCAATAATTTTTTTTACAGGAATAAGCAGTTAATATGACATGCAATATGTTCTCAAAATACTTCACGAATAAGAATACTCATATTCGATCACGTTTTGTAATTAATGATGATGATTACGAGTTTTCTGAAATGCCGATTGTTGGTAATTTACTGCAATGTTTTACACATGCAACTATTAGTGAAGTTCGCACTATCATAAAAGGTGTCGTAACTAATCAATTGTGTGATCTTGACCCTTTTCCAACATTTTTACTGAAAAGTTGCATAAATAAACTGGTTTGTCCTATTACATATATTATAATTACATCAACATAGGATTTACAAAAACAGTGTGTGCATAAATTACCGAAAGAATAACCGTCATATCTCTAATTTCAGTTTTCCGTCGAAGGTATTGGTAAGGGTTGTTGCTAATCGCCTCCATGAATGTATTGATACCGAACACTCATCAAGTGATCTACAATCTGCGTATAAGCGATTTCGTTCAAATGAGAAAGCTCTTCTTAAAATACACAATGACATTGCATGCAATATGGATAATAGCAAATTGACTGCTCTCACCTTACTAGATCTATAACTACTTTCGATGCAATTGATCACGGCATTCTTTTACAGGGCCTCCTTTGGGATTTCTGGCACAACTTTAGTTCGTATTTGTTAGACCTATGCCAAAGCATTGATACATCTGGCTCATTGTCTTGTCTAGAACTTCTTCCAATTGGCATCCCACATCGTTCCGTTCTTGGCCCAGTTCTGTTTAGCTTATACATTACAAACCTTAATTGATGCATTACTAATCATAATATCAATCATCATTTGTATGATTATGTCGCACAGATGTAAATATCACTTTCACCAAAATATGGACAAGCGTCTCTATCAACTTAAAATGAATGTCACGCTAAATTATTGCTGTGGATGGGAGCAAGTTAATTGATGTTAAATCCATATAAAACATTCTGATATAATTAATATTGGCAAAAAACAACGAAACAAGTTTGTTAACAACTTTCCAATTAAATTGTTTGCAAAACCTGTTTCTACAATATTCGTGATTTCCGTCGAATTCGTCCACATTTTTTTATGTACTGCTAAAATAATATCAGTAGTCCTAATATGCAGTCGTCTTGACTACTGAAACTTACTCCTAAGCAATATCGCTAAAACGGACTTACCGGAACTACAAACTGTTCAAAATTGTTTAACACGTGTGATGCTTAAAACCCCTCGCTTCTCACAATAACTGTCCCTACTTAGACAGTTGCACTGGTTTCCGTATCACATAACAGTCAAGTTACAATTGGTGTCGAAATTTGATCGCCGTCCGCGCCGCAGTAACGCTGTCTCAGCTCGACTGGTGACATCGGAAGACGGGGTGGTGGTGTGCTGTTGAAAATTTTTCGTCGTTGCGCGGCCGTAACTTCAGCTTATTTTCGCCGTCTTGCACTGTCTCCTGTCTCCTGTCTCCTGTCTCTTGTCTCCTGCCTCCTGTCTCCTGTCTCCTGTCTCCTGTGTTGGCTCTACTGATACAATCGGAAGACAAGTGGTACGGGGTGCTGTTGAAAAATGTTCACCGCTGCGTCGCCGTATCGTCACCTCTTTTTCAGCTTCTCCGCTGTCTCCGCTCCACTGCTGACATCAGAAGAGGAGGAGGGAGGGGGTTCGGTGGTGTTCAAAAATTTTAGTCGCTGTACCGCCATCACTTCAGTCAAGGAGGTACATTAAAAATGTTCTAGGGGGCACGGTCACGGTGGCCCATACAAAAGGTCTTGGTACACGTCAAATTCCAAAGGTCTATGGGGCACGTACCCCTCAGGCCCCTTAAACACACCTACGCCATCTGAACAGAAAGGAAGCAGCAGGTTTCGTAGAAAACCTGCTATGATCTGTTAACATTGGTATTATTTATTTAAATTAAACAAGCTGGGTGAATTCACAGAAAAGCTTGAAATTGGAAGCATAGATGATGATACCACAAATAAATCTGTAAAGATCAGTCTAGAAAACTGTTCTGAAGCTGGATATAAATGCCTTAAGTTCAAGCAGCATTCCAAAAACGGACCGAACTGTACATTACGATAGAAGAAGAAAAAGAAGAATTTGTTTTATTTGACCCAGACATTTCAAATAATTCATACAATACATTCATGTCAAAAAAATTAAATAATACAAATATATAACCTTATAGTAAACATTGCATAATGTATGATAAATAACAAAAAGTAGGGTCAGGAGACTCCTCTAAGACTATGGTAGTCGCTATCAAGGAGCCACCTGTTGTAATAAAACTTTAACTGAATCAATACATCACCTAATCAAATTCTTCCAGAATAAGAAGAAAGAAAAAAAAATATGTATGCATGTGTGTAGTGTGAGCAATCTTACATGCTTATTGAGTTTGTCGTTTAGGCTCTGTTTTGTACTGTATCAAGTGGACAGGTGGTTGTCGGTTCTTAATTTTGCATACATATATAGCAATTTTGCCTGGTGCATGTTACTTGATAGTTTTGTAAAAAATAAAGTTTAACATACTTGGCAAATCCTTGTGAACTGTGTGTACTAAGCTTTTCTTTGACAATATCAGGAATGTTATTTAGTAAAAGTGGTAAATTATGCCTAAAGCATTTCTTAGCAAATTCATGTTTAATTTTATATGTGTATATTTTAGTTTTGACTCTTGTATCGTGATTATGTACCTCATAGTTAAACATTATCCTCCAGTTTTGTAAATAAACTGGTAAGTCATTGTGTAAATATGACTTACCAGTTTATTTACAAAACTGGTAAGTCATTGTGTAAATATGTATAGTAAAATTTTAATTGTTGTAATTTAAGAATGTCATCTACCTTTAACAAGTTGAGTTTTTTGTGAAGTGGTTCTGTGTGGGAAGTATAATTACTTAAGGTAATAATTCTCAGGGCTTTTTTTTGAAGTTTTATTATTCCATTTGATTGAAAGCCCCACACCATGATGCAATAATTAATGTGTGGTACTATTAAATAATTATATAATATTATTTTAATATGAAGAGGTAACACATGTTTCAATTTATTTAAAATGCCAATTTTTTTAGAACAAGCATTTGATATTTTTTCAGTGTGCTTTTTCCAGTTTAGATTTGTATCTATAATTAAACCCAAAAAATTAAATTCATTGACTTGTTCAATATTTACATTGTCTATCTTCAGAATAATTGTCTGTATATTTTTCTTTGCCTTTTGAAATGTCATGTATTTAGATTTTGCTATGTTTAGCGATAATTTATTTATTTTGAGCCATTCATTTATTTTTAAAAGTTCTTCATTTATTAAGGATTCTAAATTTTCGTCATGTATGTTATTGCTGAAAGTGTTTAGTGTACTTGATAGAGTTGTATCGTCAGCATAAATTATGAAATTAAACATTGACTCTCTCATGACAGGTATAATAGAATCGTGGGCCAACAAAGGCATATCTGATGCTCAATTGGGACTGACAGTTATGTAATGTTTAGGAAATAGTGGAGTTATTTTATCAAAAAATATATTCATGCTGATGAATAAGGCAGAGGGGGCCGTCAGTGTGTCAGTGTGAAATGTTCTCAAATGGAGTGTCGCGTCGTGTTATCGATTCCAATATCTCGCAGTTGCTGAGCGTTAGCTCTACCACTGAGTCAATTTCTCCCTATGCTGATTTCGTTTGATCGTAAACATTCTCCGTGCCAATATTAACAGTACTGTGTCTTTGCTTTATGTTTTGTTTCTCTTTAACTATTGCTAAGGGGTAGACCGCATTTTGATAGTGACAGTGATGCTGTGTTATTGGGAGGGAGTGCGTTTGTATGTGTGTAGCTCGTCTTTCAGATAGACTGTTTGACATGACCTATCCTCCACTGTCTGAAACTGATACGCAAGTTTTATATGGGGAAACTTTGCGTCAATTTGTAACGCGTGATTTGACAGATTTATATGCTTAACGATTTGACCGGGCTAGATGTATGTTATAGTGAAAGAAGACACTTTTGATTCCTTTATGTGAACGTATATCGTGTTTGTAACTGCTATGTAATAGTGTTTGTAGTTTCACGTTTCATGATGTATGGAACTTCACGAAACGACGGACACGAGTGAACTACACAAATTAGAACTAACGCGCCATTTGGAAACTTCATGCGATTTTGTTCATCATAGTTTGTCATTTTGTGTCTATGCCATAGAAAAGAAAAGGGCATACATGTTTAAATGAGTGGTACAGTTTTGCGTAAAGATAGACTCACACACCCCGCTGATGCACACATTACGAATAGCTAAATGTTACAAGTTCTCATCTGTGCCAGGGTTTATCTCTTACCTGTGCATGTCACATCAAGCCAGGATAACAGTTTTTCTATTGTGATTTTCTACTGTGCGATGAGCTTTTTTTGCAAAAGTTTTTCTAGCATTTTTCACAATTTTCAACATAAGCATAATCGGCTCTATGTCTACAAATGATAGGGCTAAATTTTGTATCAACATATTTGGAATAATGAGGCACATGTCTCTAGTAAACTGTAAATAAAGTATCCATATCGAATTGAAAGGAAAACTCTAAACATGCCAAGTGATATTAACATTTTAGTTTGATTTCGTGACCGAAGGGGTATAGTAGTTTAAATGTATGCTTACATTCGGTGGTTTATATATATATATATATTGACAAAATTAGTCAAACATCCAAAAATTTTAAACATAGAGTTATCAATACCATTAAAAAGAAAACATGTTAAACTTTCCAATAGTACATAACATAAATCCGTGACCTAGCTCACACATAGCCAAAGTTACGCCATACTGAACATAGCTTGGGAAGAAATGTTCAAATTGAGAAAAACGCAGTTGAAGTTCATACACATGTTCATACACATAATATACATTCACATACATGTACATATTCATTTACACGTGTTTAGTTCAAATTACCTTTTTTAGTCTTAACATATTTTGCTGAAATTTCGCACACCGATGGCTAATTGTACTTTCCGAACATAATGTAAATATGAAACAAATACGTCACATAGTAATAATATTAAGATCACAAAGGTGTACATAACGATGTAAAACTGCACAATGCTATAAAGGAGACTAGTAAAGGGGAATGTGTTATAATTAGTGATTGTAATCACGGACATATCCATTGGAAATCAGTAGAGAGTGCTGTAGATGATGACTAACAGTGTCTGCTTGTGCTTGTAATACAGGACTGTTTTCTTACTCAAAATGTTTTGGAATCAACCAGAGGTGGTAATGTGTTAGATCTAGTGTTCTCTTCTCAGAAGGACGTAGTTGATCATATGAAAATATATGATACTCTGGGATCTAGTGATCATAAGAAGATTTATTTTAATATAAAAGTACAGTCAGGGCATAATGGTAAAAAGCAACGGAGGAGAAACTTCAACAAAGTTAAATATAAACAGATGAGAACATATTTAGCATACATATAGGACTACCTTAAAGACAGCAACAGAATGTGGGATCGTTTTCAAAGATGCAATTGAGGGCATTATTGAAAGATGTGTTCCCCTGAAAAAGGAAGGGAAACAATCCAGGAAAAAACACCTTTCAAAGGAGGCTGTACGTACGATTGCTTACAAACAAATTACGTGGAGAGTTTATAGGTACACTGCAAATATAGAAGACAACAACAACTACAAAGAGGCCCTTAACATAGCTACAACCGAAATTAGAAAGCCAAAACGAACCTTTGAGCAAAAATTGACAAATGATATAAAAATAAGAGCAAGGGTTTCTGGGCTGATGTAAGAAGCAAACAGGAGGTTCGAGATAAAGTGGGAACACTTGAAAAGAGCGCAGGAAACGTAATACCTGATGTATTTTTGCTGATATATGGTCTGAAAAGTGGCAAATGGTGTTCAATTTTGGAAAATGTAAATGCCTCCACACAGGACATGGGAACGAAGATATACAGTATACAATGGGGGTACTGCACTAAGTACTACTGTAAAAAAAATGGACTTGGGTTAACAATTAGTGCGGATATGAAGGATTCAGAACAGTGCGGAATTGCAGCTTCAAAGGGAAATCAAATCCTTGGATTAATTACACGAACTATAGCGTATAGGAAAAAAAAAAAATAATGATACCGCTGTACAAAACAATAGTTAAGCCTCATTTCGAATATTGTATACAAGGTGGAGGCTATATCGCAAGAAGGACATATATATGCTAGAAAGAGTACAGAGGAGAGCGACTAAAATGAAATCAAAAACTGAGGGATCTTAGTTACGAAATATGCCTAAAAGAATATGGTTTAACAACACCAGGGACCAGGAGATTGAGAGGAGAACAGATAGAAGTTTTTTTTTAATATTGAACGGTTATGAAAATGTTGACAGAAATGTTTTTTCTCAGTTAAGAAACATAGAAAGACTAGAGGACATGAAGTTACATTAGTAAAGGAGCAGTGTAGATTAGATATAAAAAGTTCTAATTTTCCCAACGGACTGTACATGAATGGAAGTTGGAACATATTATCTGCTGATTGTGTTGGTGCTAGTAGTGTGAATAAAATCGATTCATACCTCAGAAGGGCGGGATACACGTAGATAAAAAGGGTTGGACTCTCGATAAGCCAAAAGCCTTCCTTGTCCACCTGCCATCTAGAATTAATTCTCTGGGTGACAATTTTGTTAAATCTTGTTAAATTTCAGCCCAGTGTTTACCACAGAAGATATCAATCAGTTCACTGCCGGTACTAGTTACTAAATTTGAGGGGGATGAATCAGATAATTTCTGGCAGTTGTTTGTTACTTTTGAAATGATATCAAGGAAAATTAAGTAGATGAAAGAAACCAAATCACCTGGAGTTGACGGGATACCACCAAAACTGCATATGGAAATTGTAGTGCAAATCAGTACACCACTTGCTATATTCTTTAACTTTTCATTTAAAGAGGTAAATGTTCCAATAGAATGGAAAGAAGCAAATATTACGCCATTACTTGAAAGGGATAAAGGGAAAATACAAAGAATTACAGAGCAGTTAGTTTTACATCTCCTTTATGCAAAGTACTAGAAACGCTTATAAGAGACCACATGGTTGAATTTCTTCTAAAAAAAAACAAATTAATAAACGAATCTCAACATGGGTTAAATAGAAACACTAACATGTAGCTAAGTGCTCACATAGTTAGTTTGCAAATACATAGACTTCCTTGTTATGTCAATCGCACTGTTAAAATAAAGTTATTTGCCTAATGACAATCGAATTGTGCGTAGTCACTGACGCTGGCCACTGGCACTGTCTCGCCGGGAATGAATGCAGTCGGGATAGCACATTAACCAAGACATTTGAGATTATGTCTTACAGTTACAACGACACGTGCTAATTACTTAATCAGACATTCCATATACTTGCACTGAACATAATTTTAACAGGTTCCAATAGTTAATATTAGTGGTGCGTCAAGTTCATCATTCGTCTTGCTATTGTCTGGGTTACGTGTCCTAAATTCGTGCATCATCCTGTTCAGACAGTTCAGTGCCCCGCATCCTTTTGTGTCATTTGTTATCTTCTGTTTGATTGTATCGATTAAGGTTTGTATTAAATCGACAGTAGCAGTGCGTAAAGGTGGTTGGCATGCCATTCAATGTAAACGTCTTAGGTTTTAGAAAAAACAGCGATAACACCGTCTTGTCACGGAATTACGCGATGGACGAACTTGGATCATTAGTATAAATGAGTTGATTGATCCAGCAGTGATATACGTTTTAAAATAAGTAATGACTCAGGTAGAGTAGTTATTCCCTGGTTCAGTCATCCCAAGAAGGAATGTATTGTTTTTTAAATTTAGTTTTGCTCTTTCTGTAAATAATCTATATCTTTCCAGCGTATGGAGTATAATCAACATTAGGAAAATATTCATGTTTTGGAACATGGGTAGCAAATCTAATATTTATCAGGTATGTAAACATTTTGTTTCCAGAACATATATCAGGGGTGGATGTGGTACGAAAAGAGAAAACAGAACAGAAAAAGGTGGAAACGTTCACTGAATAACATGCATAGATTGTGCATGTTACAGTTGATCAATACATACATTTTAATAACCAGTTTATCCTGTTTGTAAGAAGTCGACCAACTTGAATGTCCAGGACCAACGTGTCTTGCATAACACAACCATTTATAGAGCCGATATATGCGTTGCAGTGCAGTGCGGAATTGGAGCTTCAAAGGGAAATCAAATCCTTCGATTAATTAGGCGAAATATAACGTATAAGAAAAAAAACGAATAATACCGCTGTACAAAGCAATAATGAGGCCTCATTTAGAATATTGTATACAAGCGTGGAGGCCATATCGCAGGAAGGACATAGATATGCTAGAAAGAGTACAGAGGAGAGCGACTAAAATGATACCAAAACTGAGGGATCTTAGTTATGAAATTCGCATAAACGAATGTGGTTTAACAACACTAGAGACCAGGAGATTGAGAGGAGATCAGATAGAAGTGTTTATAATAATGAATGGTTATGAAAATATTGATAGAAATATTTTTTTTCAGTTAAGAAAGAGAAGGACTAGAGGACATGAAGTTACATTAGCAAAGGAGCAGTGTAGATTATATATAAGAAAGTTTTCATTTTCACAAAGGACTGTAAATGATTGGAACATATTATCTGCTGATTGTGTGGGTGCTAGTAGCGTGAAGATGTTTTAAAATAATATCGACACATACCTCAGAAGAGCGGGATACACATAAATAAAACGGTCGGACTCTCGATAAGCCAAAGGGCTTCCTTGTCCACCTGCCACCTAGAGTTAATTCTCTGGGTGGCAATCTTGTTAAATCTTCTTGTTAAATCTTGTTGTTGGTGGAAATATTGTCAATACAACACTGCCACAATGCAGTTAATTTTGTGACATGGAATACAGTAATTGGGTAGGTGATGAATAATTCCAGACAGGATGATTTCATAGGAACCTTCAGCATATATCCACTATACTGGATTTATAACCGGTTGTCTTGCATAAGCTTCACTCGGCAAAACCCGAACTGTTATATTTAGTGGTGTATAATTAACCTGCTATATTTATTTATAATATAACTATATTTATTTGTAATATAACTATGTTATTCAGTCATTCGCGCCGGAGACAAGTGCTAAAATTAATCCCAAATACGTAATACGGAATGAGTGGAGGAATGAAGGTCTATTAAAATCGTCAGTAACATCTAACAAACTCCGAAGGAAATGTATCGACAAATCTAGTATAGAAATATGTATAATAAACTAAAACAAATTGCCAAAACAACATACTGTACTAATCAGTTAAAACATTTAAGAACGTCTCTAAAAAAATTTAGAAATATTAATTAAAACCATGATTGGGAAAAACAACAATAAATCAGGCATTTCGTCACACTTTAGATATAATAACGATATAATTAAGGACCATCATCAAATTTCGAATATATTCTGTAATGTTTTTACTAATGTTGGTTCAAACCACGCAAATGCAATCCCTCAACCTAAATAGCAATTTACTAAATATCTTCAAAATTGTCATAAACAAAATCCAAGAAGTCTCTTCATGAGTTCGACCAATGTAAATTAAATCAGGCAAATTATAATGTCTCTCCAACCTAAGACCAGTTCTGCATATGACTATTTTTGTCCCCGCCTCATGAAATTATTCGGTGAGCAAATAGCCTTACCAATAATTATTTAAAATATAATATAAATCAATATAAATAAATCAATTGGTGAGGGAATAGTGCCTGACGAAATACAAATAGCAAAAAATATACCTGTCTATAAGCCTAAAGCTACTGTTGACTTTTCTAATTACAGATCAATATCTTTGTTACCTTCAATTTCAAAAAATATTGGGAAAAGTTGTACATAGAAGGAATTATGATTTTGTACAGAAAAACTATATATTGAACAATAACCAAAATGGTTTTCGTGAGAAACATTCAACAACCAATGCTATTACCGCTTTTACCAGTGACGTTATTCTGGATCTAAGTAAAGCATTCGATACTATCAACCACCAAATACTATTACACAAACTTGAATATTACGGTATAAGAGGTACTCCACTCAAATGGTTTTAGAGTTACCTTTCAAACAGGAAACAGTATGTTTCTAGTGACTCACTTCAGCAGGATGTCACACACGGTGTCCCACAGGGGTCTATCCTAGGTCCGCTTTTGTTTATTTTTTATATATTAATGACCTTCAATTATGTGTAAATATGTGCAAAACAATATTGTTTGCTGATGACACTACTATATACAAAACTGAAAAACAACTTAATGAAATATATCAAGATATGAATAACGAACTTGAAATATTAGCTGACTGATTTCGTCCCAATAAACTATCTTTAAACACTTCTAAGACAAAATGTATGTTATTTTCTAGATCTCGTTCTGCTCAGAACGAAGAATTATTATTAGCGATCGATATCTAATAACAGTGAACAAAATGTATAACATTTCTAGGCCTTCATATAGATGACAGACTTAATCGCTACCTTCCAGTAGCTGTACTTACAAAAGTTATTACGCTTTAGTTTACCCCTACTTGACATACGGAATCATTTTGTGGGATCCACATACAAAACTGATATCAAAAAATTATTCATTATGCAAAAAAATAGTTCGTTCCATTCTTAAAACAAACTATTGGGACCATTAACATCCCCTCTTTACATGTTTAAATTTAATAAAATTGCATTCTATTTATGAAATTGGACAATGTACGTATAATTATGTCCACTTGAGTCTGCCACATTCATTATCGGATATGCGTACATTTACCTATGACATTCACTTTTATAAAACAAGACAAACCTGTAATATACGTCCTATCATCAGTTCTACTCAAAGATCTTCGAACAGTTTGTTATGGAAAGGTCCGCTGATCTGGAATACAAATCGAAATGTTATACAGAATAAACCCAAATTAAATAGTTTTATATTATCATTAAATGCAATGTTGTAAGGTGTATGGTATTCTAGTTTAATCTCATTCTACCCGAAACGTCTGACATATGTGTTTGATATAATGTTATTCTACTTTTTTTTCGCAAGACTACTTATGTGAACATTTATCATATATTACTATTATTACATTTACATATACGTTCTATTAATCATAGCAACGGAACCAACACACTACACGTGAAATCATTGTTGATAATAGTTATTTTAGGGATGACGGCGACTAGTTTACTTAATCATTATCATCTTATATTGGAATAATTAAAACAAACTGGTTACAGCCTTAATTGGCTCCGCTGTCAACCTGGAATTTTACATCATTTGTCGATTGTTTTACCAATTTTGCTTATGTTTGTATGTATGATTTATACAATTCCAAATAAAGCCTACCTATGTTTTTCACACCTATGTTGTATCATGAGAGCCAACTTCAAAGAACAATTGAATCCCTTTAGCCAGGGTGAAACTAACTGAGGGCCACGATTCACAGAAGAGCAATCATAAAACCTAGTGAAACTAGGGAATATTCTTTTCCTTGTAAATAATTAAAAAACCATACCGCAAATGAGCGCAACTCAAATTAACTTCGAAATGTCCAATAGTAATATAAAAGTAATAGGTCAATTACTGTTACATTGATTCCTATTATTATTACATTGTGTTTTAGTCAACATAAAAACTGGCTGGATACTGCTTAGCTTTACAAATAATTATGTTGGGAATAGAACTTGAGTTGACAAGTTGACATAGTTGATATAAAAGCCAATATCAAGGGTGAGATTATTACACCACAAATGTAATAAGTTATGATTACTATTGAAATGTATGATAACTTAGAATATGAGTGTAATCAATTACGATGTATACATGAAAACATTATTATTACATTTATATGATAATGGTTACATTTAATAATATAACTGATATAGTGAAATAAAACTAGTATTTTATTTCCAACAGTTGTATTCAAGTAAAATTAGGCCTACATTTATACTGTAGAATAATTGCTAAGTGTC